>JADLZK010009271.1:0-68510 GCA_015847255.1 Hyparrhenia diplandra | reverse complement strand
CGAAAAACCCCCGATCTATCTACGATTCAACACTTTGCTTTCCCCACGGTAGAATTTGATCTTTCAATTGTAGCGCTATCATCAGCAGCGGGATAGCTGACTATCGGCGCGTGTCGTGGACAAGGTGAGCGCCAGCGGTCGCGGCGGTGCGACCGCCTCGACGCGTAAGCGACGCCGCTGTCGATGATCTCATTTGCTCGACCTCTTCAGCCAGTGCGGGCATGGCGATGTGGCGATGGCCTTGAGCGGAGGAAGACCTCTCCGCTACCGGGCAGACCGGCACCAATAACGGCGAACCCGACGCCCGATCGAGTGGTTGTTCGGCGATATATGCAAGCTTGCGCCCGCCGACATCACGGAGCCATCCCTCTAGCAAAAGGTCTTGGCGTTTGTTCTAAAGCCTTTTAGTACTGCCACACTTGTTTTGCCTAAGAATCTTGCCACGCCGATTTGAGACATGTGTGTTGTGGTTGTGATATATAGTACTAACTACATAATCCATGTGCTATATATTTATTTCTCAAATATGTGTGGATGTTTGCTCTTGAAGCAGTGGCTTTCTAATGAAATCTATCAAATTATCATCGAATTTGAAAGCATATATACGATTATGTTGCACACGGTATAATTAGGACAATTTTACTCTAAGCGGAGCAAATAAAATAGGCATCTCTAGCTTCTCCTATGAAGCATTTGAGGGCGTTTTCCTTTTATTTTCTATTGAAAAAATGAAACAAATTTTTAAAAATAGAAAATTGTCTGACGGGCTACATTGGCACTATGGCTGCCTCACCAAGCATGCATGGGAGAATGAGGAATAGACAAGCGGCGGGGACCGGTTTACTTGCGCCCCTGCTTGGCGAAATTCAACGGCTTCGCTTTGTCGGTGGCATGCCTAGCGAAGAAGAACCGATTACCATATATCGCTTCTGACCTACCATACTTGCTCACGAAGGCGAGAACGTCTTAGGCCCGGTCTGATACCGTATAGTATCTGGCGTGTCGGATAGCATTATCTACCGATACCGACAAACCAAATCGGGGAAGTATTAGGAGGTAATGTCTGAGGCTGGTCTATCTGAAGTAGGAGTATACTAATTTGTCGGTCCTTCGTCCTCGTCACGGTGCCTCGCCGATGGAAGCGGGCATCGGTATAATGATGACAACACTGCGCCCGATGGCGGAACCTGGTGTATGGCAAGCGGCCTAAGCTACCTCCTACTCTACACAAAGGAGATGCCGCATGCGCCAAGGTGTAAATGTTAAGAGGCCAGCAGCTCTATCAAAAGCGTTGGCGTCTGGACCAGCACGGTCGTCATGTCGTCGCCCCGGCTCCTTGTTCGGCTAGGCTGGTTGAACCAGCCGACAGATGTTTTCTCTCACGTAAAACCAAACCGGCACCGGCCTGGTCAACTAGCCAATAATACTTTTCTCACAACAAATCAGCACCCGACCAACCACTCCCTCCGTCCCAAAATAAACACAATTTTTTTTTACTTTTACAAATTGATGTGGCACAAGGATGGGTAGTGGGGTGGTGAGTGGCATGCTAGTAGTATGGGGTGATAGTGGGGTGGTGAGGTGGCATTGTGTTACTCTAAATCATGTCTTTGCGTGGATGTTTGATTATTAAGGGCACTCACAATGCTAGAAACTATATCATGGTTTCTAAAGTCTTGGACATTATTGTGTCAAGAAACTATATCTCCCACATACAATTTTCTATCATGATGATGTCATATGGCCCACTTGTCACTCTCACAAATTGTCTTGGTTTTACGTGAAGACCTCTGGTTTCTTAGTTAGACTTGGTTTCTTGTGTGTTTCCTCTCTCTCTTCAATAAATATAAGCCACATCAGCAAAAGCAATAAATAGAGGGGTAATAAATGAGGATAGAAACAATGGTAGAGTGCATTGTGAGTGCTCTAATTACTGAGAAGATGAATGAAACAGTGGTATATTCATGTTTCTTTGTGGTGTATAATTAAGATTTATGAACAATCACTAGCATGGATGTCGGATGGGGGAAACAACCAAATTGAGAATTAATTGTAGATCTTACTAAGTTATGAGACTTTCTAGTTTAAAACATTTTGATTTGGCATTATCTTGGTAATGGAAAACTAGGTCTCAATTTTTTTAAAATAAAATAAAACAAATGAAATTTGGAAATTTAAATTTTTTGAATGACCTCAGACAAACTACCAATATAAAGGCTGTAGTTCCCAAATATCCATGAAACTTTGTAGTTTACAAGCTTTTGATTTGAGATCATATTGTCATGGATAAACATGCAGCGATTCGAGACATATGTTGCATATTGGGAAAAGCGGCGTCTGTCCATTTACTTGCTTTGATGCGTTCAGCGGGCCATTCATGTAATATGCGTTACGTCCTTTCGGCCGCTCCGCCCGGTGCTCACCGGCCGGCCAGCTCCTCGAGAATGCACTGCATTATATATTGCGAAACGCACCCGTGTGTGCTGCTCACCAGGTGAGGGCCAACACGTTCACATCGCCGCCCGGCGGCAAAGCTCAAGCAAAAAGCCCCCCACCGCACCGGCACGCTGCCTCTTGCCATGGAGAACCTTCGCGGGGATTTGCCCGGACATTCGCTCCTATGGCCGGACCTATGGAGGACCTCTACAATCTCGCGGGCCACACATGCACGGACACAAGCGTCTTGTGGCGCTGCTTTAATGGACGGAACATCCCACTAGACGGGTGCTGCAACGGCGGCGGGTCGACGAGAATCTGGCGGCTTCGATGCGCTTTCGGGCATTTTGTACTGCTGGCGCTAATATCAGCGAGTCTAAATCACCGAGCTTCGCCCGGTCGGCAACCCACGGCGTGCTTGAGCGAGCATGTATGCAGCCCGTGTTAAATTGGAAGGCAGCGACACCGTCTACGCCGCCTCGACAAGCTGAAACAAACCGCCGACTCGGGGCATGCACCTGCTCGCTATGTGCCGCGCCCTTCGCTCTCTCTGGTGAACGCCCGCCCGCCCGCCGATGCGACCATGCCGAGAGGTGTTGCGGCGGGGTGAAGAAAAGATCTGGAGGAGGTGGCAAAATGTTGGGGAAGGCGAGCTGGCTGCACGCACTTCAAAAAATGCAATGGCGTGGTGATGGGACGCCATTGAAGGTAAGCGGCTTCGTCTTCCTCCTCTAGCCCAACGGTGCCTGCGCCATGATGGGGCATCGGTGCATATGGGAAGATGAGGCACCACCTGAGTTCACTACGGCTGCGGCGGCATTGCGGAGAGCGATGAGTATAGTGCTAACGAGTTTTTATCCACAATGCCCGCGCGGTCGAGGTATACTTGCGAGGTGTAGGATTGGCGGCCAGTGTGGTAGGTTAATCTCTCTTAGCGAAGCGGTGGGCTCTGATCTAGAGGATGATGATGCGATGCGGCGGCGTCTAGCATTTGTGTGCATGCATACGCCGCGGTGATGCATGTATGCATTGGTTGATGTTCCATCGATCCTCACGGTAGCGATGATGAACCACGAGATGTTTTAATTCGTTGTAATCCATGTGTTAAATTTATTTGCGATTCTCACGCCCGGCGTACACGACCATGGCCGCTGCGAGCACCTGCCCGCGGCGAGCTGGCCCGACTTCGGGCTGGACTCTCACCCTTCTCGGCTCATTCGATAGCATAGATAGCAGCGGCTCTAGGTTCTGGAGATGCGGTGGTTGTCCACCCGTCTCTAGAACCTCATCTCGGTGACATCAGCGCGCGGTGTCTTTGCCCATGTCGGAGAAGTTTTTGGGGGGCTCAAAATTTTTAATCGTGGTCAAAAGCGTAGCGAATGGTCAAGCGAGGGGATTGTAAATAAGGCGAATGGTCAAGCGGGGGATTGTAAAAGTCAAAACGGACTTTTATTTGTGGGGCCGGAGGGTGTATGTTCTGAGACCCGTGCTTTCGAAAAAAATAGCTTTCTTTGACTCATTTTGGCGATGGGCGATTGAATAGTATTCAAATTTTTCGTAAATAATAAAATAAGATAAAACATATACTATAATCATCCTTAGTCCTGTAATAAGTCCTGCGCCGATCGAAATGTTTCGATCTTTGATAGTTAAATATGGCGAAGTCGCCCTCTTGGCGAGTCAAAAATTGTGGGATATGCAAAGGATCGGATGCAAGGTCATGGATTTGAAACCTATATTTGCTATACTCCGCGCGCGCAACATGAATCTATTCTCCCTCCATGTACACAAGGCAATCACTCCACACTATCGACTACTCCCTAAGCTGCTAAGAAATGAGTAGGTTGGGCTCTATATAGCCCCCCAGTGATCAAAATTACCACGAGCCCTACCTAATAAGCCCCACCTAAATTTTTATTAATAATTACATAGATTAGGAGGGCTAAGATGTATTTGAGATTGATCGGCCGTCCTATTTTTTCGGCTTAAGATGTCGCGATTCTTTAGCTTCTACGCCTTGCTACCTAAGAAATGGTAGCTTTCCTAGGTTTTTTTTTTAACCCCATCATGTAACCCATTATCCATATCTTGAATATTGTACAAAAATATATTGTCGTGTCATGAGTTAGCGAGTGCACCTACTTTGTCGGCAATGTTTCTCTATTTACTTCCTCTATACATCTTGATCATCAAGATTTCCCTCCTTTCTGATACTTTCTTCCGCAATCACTGTATCTCTATTTGCCTCGATCCTCTATATGGCCTATAGTCATCAAAGATTCCTTCCTTTACAACACTTTCTTCGCACTCATGCCTCATTTATCTCTACTCTATACAACTACCATCAATGGGGCCTACTTATAATTTTATCTAAATACTAGCGGAATTCCCATACATTCTTTACTTGGGTAGGAAGGGGTATTGTTAAAAGTTGAATTATGTCTTGTTTAATCTCAAAAAAATTGTAATCATTGTGAAATCGATCACAATTAGCTATTGAAAAGCGAGAATTACTTTGCTTATGCGAGGTTAGAAACAAAAGTTAGTAACGAAGAACTTAAATGTATGAAATAGAGTATATACTCATTTGCATAAATATTATTTAATCTTATGTTTTAAACTCAAAAAATGAACCAATATCGAATAGAAATATTTAGATATGTTGGGCCGGTGACAACTTACGGTAATGTAGTAAAACATATATAATAATTTATTTGAGGAAATCCTTGGTAGATGATTTAATCTCTTGAACTTATCCTTCAGCGCGTCATATCCTTCGTTGCCATACATGACCGAACTAAGTGCATGTGGATGAAGTATATGATCATACTAGACCATCCATGGTGGTATATATGTTAAGCATGTATTCATACGTTGAGTATATGGATATACTTTTTTTATATATACAACATTAGTGGCATTTTATGTAATATATTAAAAAATATAGGTTCCTTCAGAAATTTTTTTTTCGTGTGGTAAGATCTAGAGTATCTTAATGAGTATCTAAACATACTCAAACCGAATGTGATTTTTTGAATATGGGTGTAGGTGGTGTATAGAAAGTGCACCGGGTATTATTATATATATATTTCTATTTTTCTTACGTTTGAATCTACTCCAACTCACCACCACATACAGCCCATGAACCACTCACGAGTTAACCGACCCTTCTCCTTCACTTCCCACCCGGGCCCGCCTACCCACCCAAGCCATATACACATGCCACCCGGCCGTCCACCGCGATTACACTACCACCGGGCCTCACCCCCATTCCACGCACACACCAACCAAAAATCAAACCCTCTCCCTCTATTACGTCAAAAAAAAAAAAATGGCCTCCCATACCAAGAAACCGAGACCGAAAAACGAAACCCGTCATGGATAGGGGCGTCGCAAAGATGCGGCTCATACGCATGCAAGGTGTGTCATGTGTGGAAGCGTGGATGATCGGCCGTCCCAAGTCATGACCTCTCTCGCCCGGCGGCGAAACGGCACCGGCCCACTGGTGTACTCTTGTAATAATCCGTTTCCCAACTCCACTTTCGGTCGTTCGGTTTGCCAGCGGTGCTTTTCTCTCCAAGTCACAACAAATTAAATCAGCACCCCGGCCCGGCCCGGCGTGCACTACGCCCTCCATCTGCGCGTGCTCGGCGAGAACACTGTTCATCTTCCTTTCCCCAGACCGGAGCGCGAGCTTCCGGGGGAAAACCGTCTTCTTTGAGCCCGAGCCATCTGCGCGGGAACCTTCGCGGGGAGTTGCGGGGCGTTGCGCTCGGCGTCGCCATGGCGCCGCAGGGATCCTATGCAAGCCCTCTACAATCTACAAGCCACGTACGGACCGAAAAGCGTGCGTGGCGCCATCTTGGACGGGCATCCCACTAGACCGGTCTTTGCGGCGACGGCGGCGGGTCGGCGGCTACGTCTGCGCCGGGCGTACTACTACTGCGCGAGAGTACCCGCGGAGTCTCATCGACAAGCTTCGCCGGGCGGCAACCGGAGGCCTGCTTTAGAGCAAGCATACGCGTGTTAGTGGAAGGCAGCGGCACCGTCTCGCCGCCACTTTCGGCTTCTTTGGAACAAGCCGCCAACCAGGGCATGCACTTTCGCTTTCGGTATGTGCATTCTCTTACATTCTCTGAGGCGGAATACGCCGCCCGCCCGATGGCGGCCGCGCCGGGCGTTGTTGCGGAGCCCTGGAGCGCGACGCGGCGGCGGCGATCGCTGCACCACGGAGGGAGCCCGCCCGAAATCGCGAGAACTCCGACAACGGGCGGTGGAAGTGTTGGAAACGACTGTTGGTGGCGCCATATGCGAGAGGCGATATCTTAGTCTTCCTCTAGCACAACCCGGTGCCTCGCCGGGGCGGGCATCGGTGCACATGGGGAGACTACTGCGGCACCCGTGCGAATGGGGGCCGCGGCCTATGGCATACAAACCCCTGTTCTGCACCGAGGAGTGTAGGATCAGCGCCCGAGTGTAGTAAGTTCTTACGTGTTTGCCGCGATGGGCGATGGATTTGCATGAATCTATCTTACTTTTTGATGCGTGATGGTTGATGTATATATGTGGTAATTAGGTGTTATATTCACGTTTGCGATGGTGAGACCTTCGGGGCTCAAGAACCCTAATTTTTTCTTTTTAATCGTGGTCAAAAAGTTGTAGCTAGTCTTTCTCCCTCATAGTAACTCCAAAAATGATGGTTTTTCTTTCTAATTTTTTTTGTCAAATCATGCTCTTGTCATGTATCATCGATAACATTTCAATTTTAAATTTCAAAAATTACAACTCCAAACATCAATTTTGGACCACCTAGTGATTTTAACGAAAGAAATCTTCTGAGGCGAGCCTTGGACTGAGTGCGTCGCTAGCTCGATACTTGCTTGCCCGGAGTGCACGCCCGGCCGCTCATAAAATCCGTCCGGGTGCACCGTGCTACGCCTTGCTGTTCACTCCGCCGCACAAAACATAGCTAGAAGCGCTCGAGCTTCCACCAAAAAGCCCCCGCCCGGCGCCGCCGCCGGCGCCATGGAAAACCTTCCGGCGTGACATGCTTGCCGCAATGCGATTAGTCGCCAAGGGCGCCCGCGAATCCCATGGGGACCTCGCCAATCTGCGGGCCACGTTCAGCCGGATGAAAGCGGCGTCGCGGCGACCCAGTGGGGCCAGGGCATCCGACTGGACCAGATGTTTTTACGTACCCGCCCGGCGCGGTGGGTGTCGCTCGAGGATCGCGAGAGTCTTGTCACCAAGCTCGCCGCCGTCGGCAACCGGATGCGTGCTTCATAGCGGCATGAAGGCCGTCTATGTCAAAGGCCGCTTCACCGTCCGCGCCGTCGCTCGAGATCTTTGCGGTGGCGCCCGCCAGCGTCGAGGGCATGGCGCCAAGTATGTTCTTGCTCTTGTGCTCTGAGGGCCAACAGCCGGTGCCACGGACGGCGACTATGCCCGGCGGTGTTGCGGGGAGATAGAAAGCGACCGCTTCGGCAACGGTGGGGCGTGGAAGAACATCAAGCGTACCGGCCCGCCGAGAGGCATGGAAGCAGTATGGTGGGCTACTTGGCGGCGCATATACCGAAAGAGTGTGCCGTCGTCCCTACAGCCCAAATGGTGCCTCGCCATGGCGGGCATCGTGCGGCCGGCCGGGGGGCGGTGCGGCCGTAGTGCCATCACGGGTCTCGGGTGATGTGTGTTCGCGTGTTACTGCGGCGAGGAGTGCGAGGATCGCGGCGAGTGTCGAGGGTTCTTCACTCAACTTAATCTTTTGCCGTTGTTGGTGATGTTCTTACGATCAAACTTTTAGGCAACTTCTAGTGCTCTAGATGGAGACCTCGTCGAACAAACTTAATTCCATAGCTTTTGAGTGCGTGCGTGATGCTTGATGTCGATCCACATTGTATGTGCGTGATGGTGGCGAGAACATTTTATTAGTTGTGATTAATTGTGAATTTGTGATATACTCCCTCGTCCCATGGGTTTGTCTTTTTTTGACTTTTGAATTTCATATATGTTTAACCATCCGTCTTATTTAAAATATTTATGTAAATCATAAAATAAATTAATCAATATTCAAGTATCAATATTGATAAAATAACAAAATAAATTATATTTATGTAAAAATTTGAATAAGGCGGCGCATCGATAAAGATGGCGGAATCGAGGGCGATGGCGGGCGTTAAGCCATGAGCTCTCCACGCAAAAGGATACACCTACACCGCGCCGCGCACCGTGCAAAGCTTCTGAGCGGCTCTATCAAAAGCGTTGGTATTCATTGGCGCCCTAGGTGTAACACTCTTTTTACGCTTAATGAAAAGCGGCGCCTAGGCGTGCTCTTGAAAAAAAATTTTGGCGCGATCGCGAAAATAAGCTGTACTAGATGAATTTTTGTGGCGGCGGCGGATCTCGAAAAATAAAAATTTGTACACACGGTCATGTCGTCATAAAGCCTCTCCGGCTGCTCCTAAAAAAAAACACACCGTGGCTGCCGCGGGGAGCGCACCGGCCGGCGCCACCCGTATTATGCTGCTATTCACCTCCGCCCGCCGCGCTCAAAGTTTCAACAAAAAAGCCCCACCGCGCCGCTGCCTCGAGCCATGGAGAACACGGACAACCTTCAGCGGGAGTTGCTTGAGGACATTGCGCTCGGCGTCGCCATGGCGCGAAGAGGATCCTATGGAGGACCTCTACAATCTCACGGCCCACGTACTGGACATGAGAAATGTGCGGCGGCGTCATCTTGGACGGGCATCCCACTAGACCCGGGTGCTGAAGCGGCGGCGGTGGGTCGGCGTCGGCGGCTACGTCGGGCGGGCCGCTGTACCACTCCGCGCGAGTCTCATCGGCAAGCTTCGCCCGAGTCGGCAACGGGGCGTGCCCGGAAGCGAGCATGTACGCGTGTTCATGGAAGGTCGCCTCACCCCGTCTTGCCGCCTCTCGACAAAGGCTGAAACAAACGCCCACTCGAGGGGCATGTGCTGCGCCCGTGCGTGCAGCTCTTACGCTCTCTGGGCGGAATACCGCCCGTGATAGCGACCATGCCCGGCGGTGTTGCGGGGAGATCTGCGACCGCGGCGGCGGCGGCGGCAGCTTTTGCCTCGACTCTGGAATGCTTTGCCCGCGAAACGCCGGCCGGGCAATAGAAGTGTTGAGCGGCGTTGTGCCCTGCTATCAAAAGTGGCGGCATCCTCCTCCTCACGGCCCAGCGAGGCCTCGCCACGGCGGGCATCGGTGCATATTGGGGAGACAAGCTGCGGCGCCACGGCGGAATGGGGGGGCCCATTGCGGTGGGTGTCTTTGCGGCTAGGAGTGTAGGATCAGCGCCCGAGTGTGGTATGTTCTTCATTTGTGCATCGTTGGTATAAGCGGCGGGCGGTCTATAGCTTAGCTCTCTAGCTAGCTACATGATCTAGATCGATCAAGCGGCTTTTGCTAGCTTTTGGTTGTGTGGATGCACGGATTGGTTGATGTTCGATTGATTCTCACGAGATGCGTAGCATGCGATGATGAACACCTTTGGTGAGATGTTTTAATTCGTTGTAATCCTTGTGTTATATTTTAATTGTGTGCTTGTGGTATTGTGTTTGTGATTTAATATATGTGTTGTATTTCTCTAAATCATATCTTTGCGTGGATGTTTGATTGCAGGCTGAAATGATGAGTGAAACAGGCGACAATGGTGTATTCATGTGTTAAATTTATTTGCGATTCTCGCGGCGTTAAGCCACGCAGCCATGGCGCCCTCGAGCACCTCGGCGTGGCTAGCTAGCGCCTCGGGCTGAAACTCACGGTCCGCGGTACACCCTTCTCTACCTTGGAACCTCAAGGCTCGTCGGCGGAGGTTATGCACTTGCCCGTTGACATATACGCCTCGAGCCGCGGCTGCGTGTCGCGGGACCGCGGGCAATGGCGCCCAGCGAGCACCTCGGCGTGCCTAGCGCCTCGGATGAACTTCGATCTTTGCCTTCTCTCTTACCTCGAGGCTCGTCGGCAGCGGTTATGCTTATCGCGTGTGCGTTGTCGTCGCCACGGAACAACGCCATATGTCCACGCCGCGTTCGATCATTCTCGCGGCGGCAACCCCTCTCCGACCCGTCCCCGCCTCGGCCAGGTGTGTTCAAAGGAATTTCTGCTGCGTTCTTTGGTGCTTTCCATAACGTCTATTTGACCTCGGCTTGTCGTCATTGGCGGGCGTCGATCCCCACTCCGCCCGTACCGCCACGCCGTCGGTTATGCGTGGTCGGAAGGAGACTAAACCCGCTCATCAATAAGCGCATACTAGTAGCGCTAGGTTATGGGGATCCGCGGTGGTGGTCCTCCGTCGCAAGACCTCATCTCCGCTAACATCAGCGCCGCGTCGGTGTGCCGCCACGTCGGAGACCTTCGGGGCTCAAGAACCTAATTTTTCTTTTTAATCGTGGTCAAAACTTGTAACTAGTCTTTCTCCATCATAGTAACTCCAAAAATGATGGTTTTTCTTTCTAAATTTTTGTCAAATCATGCTCTATCGAGGCGATTGTATTCTTACTTCTATTACTCTTGTCATGTTTCGCCGATAACATTTCAATTTTAAATTTCAAAAATCACAACTCCAAACATCAATTTTGGAGCACCTAGTGATTTTAACGGAAGAAAATCTTCTGATTACGTTGGGATAGTGCGTCACGAAAAATAAAGCCGTCTGCTCATTCCATTGCGGTTTACATTCAGCGGGTCATTTCTTGATCCAGAAACGGCGTCGCGGTAACATTGGTCCGCGAGTTACACATGTCTCGGCGTTTATGAAAATCTGAAAGAGATTTCTAAGATTTGTGAACAATGTCACTAGCACTATGTTGGATGGGGAAAACTAAAATAAAAAATTGTAGATCTTGCTAAGTTACGAAACTCTCTAGTTTAGAACTTTTTTGATTTGACATTATCTTGTAATGGAAAAAAACTAGGTCTCAAATTCAATAAATAAATGAAATTTAAATGTTTTTTTAGTGGCGTCGGATAGACAAACCACCAACATACCGATTGTAGTTCTCAATTATGAAACTTTGTAGTTTACAACCTTTTGATTTGAGATCATCTTGTCATGGAAAACATATACACTCTCAGAACCACAAATAAAAGTCCGTTTTTTGACTTTTACAATCCTGTTTAACCATTCGTCTTATTTAATTTTTTTATCAAATAATAATAAAAATAATTATAAAAGTATCTCTAACGATAAAATAAATCATAACAAAATATCTAAATTTTTAAAACATTTTGAATAAGGCGAATGGTCAAACAAGGATTGTAGAAGTCAAACCACGGACTTTTATTTAAATGGACTGAGAATATGCTTGATTTTTAAAACATTTTGTAGTAGGTACTACTACTGCGTATCTTCTGAGGCGAGCATTTGGGATAGTGCACCCGGCGGTGTCGCTCATTCGTCCCTACACCGGCCCGCGCACCGCATTATTCTTTGCTCACCAAAGCGGCGCCCGGTTACTTTGTTCAGCTCACCGCCTCGGTGGCGGCGACCATTCTTAAGCGCACAATTGCACAAACCATAGCTAGGGCGCTGAGCTTCCACCAAAAGCCCCGCCCGTCGCCGCCTCGGCGCCATGGAAGACCTTCCGGCGTGACATGCTTGCGGTGCGCGATTAGTCGCCAAGGGCGGCGAAGATCCCATGGGGGCCCTCGCCAATCTGCGGGCCACATGTTCGCGGATGAAAGCGCCGTCGCGGCGGCCCTACAGTGGGGCGGACATCCGACTAGACCTGGTGCTGCCGGCGGGGCGTCTGCGGGCATTTGTACTACTCGCTCAAGTATCGCGAGAGTCTTTGCACCGACCTCCTCGCCGTCGGCAACCCGGAGCGTGCCAGGCCGGCATGTATGCCGTCTTCGTCGAAAGGCATTTGCACCAGCAAACCGTCACTCGATGTTGTTGGCCTTTGCTTGGCGTTAGGGACATGAAACCGCCGACTATGTTCTTGCTCTTGTGCTCTACGGGGCTAACACGGTGCGCGGGCGGCGACTATGCACGGTGGGTGTTGCGGGATATCGAAGGTGACAACCCGGCGGCGGTGGGGCGTGGAAGAGCATCAAATTGTGCCGGGCCCGCCCGACATGCATGGAGTTTTAGGTTGGGCGACTTGGCGGGCATATACGGAAAAGTGGGCGTGGCGTACATCCCATCCTATTGCCCAAATGGTGCCTCGCCATGATGGGCATCGGTCGCGGCCCGGCCAAAGCGGTGCGGCCGTCTTCGGCGTCTCGGGTGGTGTGGTGTGCTCCGTGTTACGCGGCGAGGAGTGTAGGATCCGGCGAGTGTATGAGGTTCTTGGTGCGATCAATCTTTTTGCGGGCAAATATCAGCGGCGAGCACCGCGGATATCATTCACGTTGTCTCGGGTTTGTGATCTTCACACAATCAAACTTTCTATTTGTAGTGCTAGGCGCTTGCGATCTATTGCTACCTCCTCTTTCTCGGATGGTGTTGTCGATCAAACAAACTGAATTGGATAACTTTTTGAGTGCGCCGCGTGATATATGGTTGATGTTCTCGATCGAGCAAGATTAATTTGATCGATCATATGCATGGTTTATGTTGAAAAAGATCTGAGTAGGGTATGCATGGCGAGATATTTTATTAGTTAAGTAATCATGCAATGTGTTATATTTTTCCAAATTTGTCTTTGTTTGGATGTCCTTCTCCTCTCTTCCTCCTCCCCCTCCCCTCTATGAGTTGTTCTTCCTATAAAGCTCTGTGATATGTGATTCTCTATGGGGGAAGCGGGTGGCGCCCTTGTGAGCAGGGTTGGCGGGCTTCGCTAGGGCCGGCGGGAGCGTGGAAGCGAGAGGCGGCCGAGACAAAGAAGATAAACGATCTTGGGCTATCCTCACTCGTGTTTCTCTATTTACTACTTCTTCTATAATACGGAGGAGTAGACCAACTACAATCAAGATTCCCTTCTTTATCTCTATACTAGACCAACTACAATCGGCCTACTTATAATTTTAATCTAGTACTCCCTCCGTTCCAAATTGTAGTTCACTTTGGCTTTTCTAGATACATTGATTTTTTGCGATGCACCTAGTTATACCTTGTCTAAATACATAGTAAATCAAATGAATCTAGAAAAGCGAGAAATAAACTACTAATTAGAAAAAAAAATTTTCGTCTGATAGTTTACATAGTGGGCCCAGGTAAGGCGCGTACTTGTCTCCGCACTCTCTCGTGTGCCTCTCATTTGCTCATCGAAAGCGTGGCCTTGTGGCGTATACCACCGCGGGAAGGCACGGATTCTGGCGAACTTGGAGCTGGTTCTCTCTTGGGTGGCGTAGGTTCCCGGTACCCGGCTAGACAAATTTTGACCGCTCGTCTTATTCAAATTTTTATATAAACATCATCCATTTTGATGTGACTTAGTTTATTATTAGAATACTTTAATAATAATTTATTTATTTCTAAATTGTATAAATAATTTGAATAAGGCGGCGGTCAAACATGATGTCTTAGAGTCAATATGGTGAATTATTTTGAGGCGGAGGAATCTGTACACTATTTTTTCAAGCGCTGAAATATAGGCGAGCGCATTCGGGTTGATTTAATAGTGATACGTGAGAGAATAAAGCTTTGTTTAGATGGCTACTAGCAAAAGTGACTTTTTAGACTCACATTGCAGCACCTTTGTAGCACGTTTAGTTTGTTTGTGGTAAACATTGCCCAATTATGGACTAACAAGGCTCAAAAGATTAGTCTAAGTGATCTACAACAAAAGCGTGCAATTAGTTATTTTTTTTTATATACATTTACTTCTCAGAACATATTTCTTTTGGTGTATTTAGGCCTTGTTTAGATGGCTAAAATTTCTAACCTTTTTCTCACTTTACGTCCATCACATCACATTAAATACACCAAAAGACATATGTTTGGAGTATTAAATATAGGTAAAAAATAACTAATTACGGTTTAGATGTACATTCGAGGCGATTTTTTTGAGCCTAGCTAGTTACTCCATGGTAGGATGATATTTACCACTAACAAGCGAAACGTACTTTCTGATTAATGCGATGTGACACTTTCGGTTATAATTTTTAGCCATCTAAACAAGGCCTTAATGTGATGTGATAGAGAGAGTCTAAACATTTGCAATTTTTGGCAAATTTTCAGCCAACTATGGCGAAATAAGCGGAAAAAAAGGAACTGTAGGAGTAGTAGAAGCGTCCTTGCGTGTTGTGCGTCTTCGGTCGGTGCCTCGCCGTTCGAGCACCGTCGCGGTCTGAATAACTTTTGCAAGGCGGGGAACACGGCCTGCACCAAGGATTGGGCCGAACGACGATGGGGCGGCGTGGGCCCTATCCTCTGATGAGCCATACGCCAAAAGGATTAAGCATGCAAGGCGGACATGGGCCCTATCCTCTGGCGAGGTGTGTAGGATTACTCAAAGGATTATGCAAGGATTAGCATGTACACCAAGGCCCTATACAGCGCGTGCGTAGTTAAGGAGCGTGTGGTGGAAGAATTTGGAAGCTCGTGCTCTCTGATAACACAGTGCGCCAACGGCGGTATTTTGATGATGATTTTTTATATTCCAGAGACTGTTTGACCAAAACATCCCTTACTTTTATTGGGACTCGGCGGCCGATGGCCGCGGGGGTTCGTGTGGCGGCGTCATTTCCCGTCTTCGCGGTCTGGGAAGGGCAGGCGGCTAGTCCGAGTCTCGGAGGGCAAGCTACTCCGGACTCGGAGGGCAGGAGGCGGGCGAGAGATGAAGGGCAGGGCCGGCAACACGCTAGGCCTTGATGGCGGCGGTCTATGACGAGCGTGCTTCTGCTGCCGGCTGCCGGAGGAAGCGCTCGGGCGGCCGGATCCTCTAGCGGCTGCATCGCGCCCGGGGCAGAAGGAGTATCAAGTAAGGTACATGGATCTTCGTCGCGTGCCTTGCATAGATTAGGTAGTACAACGACACCCGAGGAAGCGTCGACTCGTGTCGCTCGTCGGTCGTCGCTCTGGCGGGGATGCTAAAGTTTCCACAGGAGCTCTGGCGGGGGCGCTTCTTCAAGGCCAATCGTCCGGAGGCCATATGCTGAGGGGATGGTGAGGATGATGACGGCGCCGTCGCGATCCCAAGGGGCGGGCTCCTACGGAAAGCCGCTAATTTGCGGACCTCGGCGCGGCTTACTTCTTGGCGATCTTTGCTGTACCGTGGAACACCCGCGGACCAAGCGCGCGCTGCTCCATGGAATCGGGCGGCCTAGAGCTGACGGCCGAATGGGGCGAACCATAATCGGTGGAAGGCGCGTTATTGGGCCCGGGGAGGACCTCGTCGGCGAGGCTGTCGTACGCAACCCAACCTTGGTTGATCCCAGCCGGTGCGGACGTAGCGTCGTCGTCGTCGATCCCCACGTATGTGCATGGCGGGAAGGATGCAAGCATGTCGCGCCACCGCTACGGGGCGGAGGAAGGGTCATCTGTCTTTGCGGCGCTCGGTGCCGCATCGATCTTGAGTTAAATGGCGGTTTCGAGGGCTGGTGGATGTCGCGGCGATGCACGCCTTGGCGAATGATGTGTCCGTCCCCAAAACTAGCTATATTTATTTAGTTTTTATTTGTGTCGAGATGAGTTAGAGTATCACTACTCCATCACTACTCCCCTCCGTCTCATGGGGTTTTGTCGTTTTAACTTTTGAACTTGATGTTTGACCATCCGTCTCATGGAGTTTCTCCTTTTTTACCATTCTCTCTCTTTTTTTTTTAATCTATACTACCAACTATCATCAGTGGGGCCAACTATAATGGTGTATTAAAAAAGGATTATCGAAATATATCCATATGAGGTCTTGTTTTGCGAGGATTTATTAAAAGGAATTCAATGGTGTAATCAGAATTTAATTTGATTTTTTGGTTTGTGAGTTATAACATTTTTAGTTAGTTCAAGCGGTAGGGCCTGCCACTGGATATCATGGTGAGAATCTGAGTGTATGGGGATTAAGTATATGATCATACTAGACTATCTAGGGTAGGTGGATCACTTGAGAATATGTGGATATACTTTGTTTATACATCGGTAGTGATATATTTGTATATATGAAAAAAATATGGGTTCCTTCAAAAAAATTTCATGCTTAAAATCTAGATTGCGTTAATATGAGTATCTGAACATACTCAAGCGATAAAAAAAACACGACCTAGGGGGCGGCGTCCCACCGGTATCTCATCAAGCGATAAACAAGTATAAACACATGTGCAGCGTGGTTTTATTGAGGGGAGTAACTACTCTTGGGAGTGCTGAAGCGATAAACGCAGATTCGAATAGGTCTACCCTTTGAAACCATACATATGACCAATGAAACCAAAATAAAAAAAGTAATAGTCACATCGGTGACAAAAATAACCATCAAATAGTGCGATTACCTAAAGACATGCATATGACTATCATTCATCTCATGCATGCGGATGAACACTTATGATAAAAATCAAACTGCATCAACATTGAAGCATATAGGCAAACATAATATTTACAATATTCCATAAAGGTAGAGATTATATATATATATATATATATATATATATATATATATATATATATATATAATATAAAAAGAAAGATATACACCAACATATCTTGTACCCAAACAGCGGACAACCTGAGAACAACGACTCAAAATGTAGGCACTTATCGTTTAGTTGGTGAAATGTTTTTGGGTTGGATTCTTGTAGCACTTATCGTTTGTATTTGGTAATTATTGTCCAACTATGGATTAAACTCAAAAGATTCATCTCGCACTTTTCAAAAACTATGCAATTTGTTTTTTATTTATCTACATTTAGTGCTCCATGCATGCGTCAAAAGATTTGATGTGACAGGCTGTAGCACTTTTCATTTGTATTTGTTAATTATTGTCAATCATAAACTAACTAGGCTTAAAGATTAGGTCTGCACTTTTCAAAAAGCTGTGCAATCAGTTTTTTTATTTACCTACATTTAATGCTCTAAAAATCGTTAAAAATTTGATGTGACGAGGGAATTTGTAGCACTTTTGGGTTCTGTGGCGAGGAAGTGAACACCCCATAGGTGCCACAGGGTCCATCATATGCGTGTCTAACCCCATCGCCTTGTCTTCAGCTTCACTACTACTAGTTCACTCCTCTCCGCTCGATTTCCACTCCTCGTTATTATCCCCACAGCTTTACACCCATTTGCAGCTCCTCCTCGCCCTCGCCCTCCCCTCCCCACCCCCCCAAAGCGATGAAGGAGAAGAAGGCTGGCGATGGCGGCCGGATGATCGTATGACGATGTGCTTCTTTGTTGCGGTACCCGGAGGACTGCTTTCGGCGGGGAGATCCTCGGTAGCTGCCTCCATAGAAGGAACAAGTTGCCGATGCAATGTACATGGAGCTTAGTCGGCGTGCGGCAAGTTCGGCGATACCACCACCAAGGAGGCGATCCGGCTCGTGTCGCTCTATCTGGTCTGCGCTGCCCCTGCCCGAACAAAGAGTTCCCACAGGAAGCTTTGGCGGCGGCGCTTCCTCAAACCCGAGCATCAGGAGGCCATATGCTCTGAGGGGATGGTGAAGATGATAAGCGCGGCCGGGGGATCCCAAAGGGGCGGGCTCCTCGGGAGAGCGGCGATCTTTGGGGACTCGGTGGCGGCTTACTTCTTAGCGTCTTTGTTATGCGGTCGAACACCACGGACCAAAAGCCCGGGCTGCTCCATGGAATCGGCGGCGGCCCGCAACGGCGGCGGCAGTGGGCGAACCATCTCTGCCCGCCGGTATTTTTGGCCCGGCCGGACCTCAGCGCGGTTTGTGTCCCTCAACCCAACCTTGATTCGTGTCCCTACACTGCTTCAATGGTGTAGAGCTGCGGCGTCGACGACAAACACGTGCGTTATGCGGCGGAAAGAATGCATGACCCGCGAGGCGAGGGGGGCGGCGTCGTCGGTCTTTGCTCCGCTCGGTGCGCCCTCCGTTTTGAGTTCATACTCTTGCCGTTCAAATTGAAAGCGGCTTAGCGGCATCGCCTTCATTAGGATGTGCAAGATGTCCGATCCCTAAACTAGCTTTATTTGGTTTTAATTTGTCATATTGTTGTGTAAACATCGGTTACGCTTTAATTTGCAACATGTGTTTGTTTCCTGTGTGTTGAGCTGTAATATAATTATTAGAAATTAGATGAGAGCTTCGCCCGAGGGTTAGCGATGAGATGCTTTCGCCGCGACCATGGCGGCACGGCGGGAGTTAGCGCTCGGCAATGTCATCTCTGATGGGAACTATTAAAGTTTTGGTTATGTGCATGCCATCTCGACATTACGATGTTGTTAGTCTTCTAAAATGTTTCCCCTGCCCTCAAAAGCTCTATGTGAAGGTAACTAACATTTGGATCAAAATTTATATGTACCTTACATTCCACATTTAGTTTCTAGCTTATATTGCTTGAAGAGATTTTTTAACACGCTCAAATGTAGGTGATATTTGTTGATATTTATGAACTTAATTTGTTTATGTGTAATCCGAATTATGTCGAATGAAAGTTTATTTAGTCAAATTGTGCAATCGTTGTCACTACGTTTTGCGCGGTGTTCAGCTCGGACATTTTTGTTTGTTTCATTTACGCTGCGGGTATCTTTGAAGCCCGAGGTCAAAAGGGTGAAGCATCTGAAAAAAATTTCGGGCGAAATTTCCGTAATTTCAGAAATATCGCGTCTACGCTAGGGTCCGTATATTGCTCCTACCGCCTAAAAATTTCAAATTTTGGCTGTAGGCGCCAAAATTTGGGCCCAAATATTGTAAACCCGCCAACATTCTTGCCACCAAATAAAGCCCCGGCTAACCTAAGAATTCTCACTCATTCATTCTCCCAACCAGTAGCCACCTTCTATAAAAAAAGAAACGAGCACGGCGCCGCCGCCGCTCAGACGGGCCTTCGGACGAGGCAGCTCCGGCGGCCTGCCCGCTCCGCAGCGAACGGCGGCCAGCCCGCTTCGTCAGCGGCGTTGGCGCCCGCCCCTTCGTCAGCGCCGCCCCAGCTCCCGTCCGCTTCGGCGCTACCCCGGCGGCTCGTCCCGCCCGGCTCTCGTCCACGCTTCGGCCGCGCACCGGCCGCCGGCGGCCCGTCCCTTCGCCGCGGCCCGTCCGGCACTCGGCGCGGGCGCGAGTGGTGCCCTCACATTGCTCACCGGCGGCGAGAGCGCCGCCCGTCCATCGGCTCAAAGCTGCGGGCGTCGTTGGTTTGCCCAGCGCCCGGCGGCGGCTCCCTTCCGATGCACTGCGGCATCCAACCATCTGAAGGTTTGCATCCTCAATCTCAGGATGTGTGTAGAGTCACAGGGATCCTCAAATTCAGATGTGTGTGTTATATTGATGCTCTCTTGTGTAAGCATATTGATTGAGTCCTAGGAAGGGATCTTCAAATTCAATGTCTTGCATGCTATCGATCTTTGATGATGCAAAGGCTGCATTACAACACTTCTAAGCTTGCATACGGTGATGACATCTCATTAATTGATTTAAAAATTAAAATGCACATGCATATAAAGAGCTTTGGCTCCAAGGCATTTGCATCACATAGAAAACTGCTTTACGCTACATAATCCACATGTAACTTATTGCCTAGGCACTTCTCCTTGGGGTTTTGAATGCACGGTACTTTTATTGCTATATGAATGAATATGAATTTCAAACAAGTAGTGGCCCTATGCTAATTCATTCTGGCGAGGAATAAGTTGATCCACGCTCCACTTGAGCTCTAGATCAAGCGGTTTTAAATTGTGGTCGACACTAAGCAGGATAAGTCTGGATAAGTATTACATGCTTTCTCAATTTTTTTTGTTGATCTTGGTCTCTACTTTTTTTGGTTAGCATAAGAATGATTGCTATAGTTTGGTTATAAAATTTTTTAGGTTTTTTTGGTCAATGATGATTGCAATGGCTTCATAATTCAATGGGAAATAGTTGTTAGGTATTGGACATGTAAATTATCTTTAAGTTCATTGAATCATCTAGAAATTTGCATGCCTCTGGAGCTGTTTTCCTAGATGGTCTTCTTGATTCACGAGGCCGCAGAAATTTCGATGATTTCATGGCCTTGAAAGATGTCTTTGGAGGATTATGAAATTTTTGTATCACGTTTCCTTATGCTCCAAGCCAAATGATGAACTCAAAAACTAGCCATTAATCTAAGGCCACCATTTTTTTAATCACTCAATATATTTTCTTTGCATTAGTCCTAGGCAAGTCAATTTTTGTTGGTATATCTGTTGTCTTGATTCAATGAACTTAGAAATAGCCAGTAATTCAAAAGCATCTTCAATTTATCTGTTTTTTATGTATCAATAGTTTGCATTTCCCCATTCTTTGATTTTGCCTTCCATAATAAATATTTGCCATTTGTTATTTATATTTGCTTATTTTTCTTATTTTTGTAGCATGAGGGAAAAGCTATGGGTAGTTCCGGTGGTCAAATTCCTAATCTGTTTTGGTTGCATTGATCATGCCGCATGAGTGGCGGATATGTATTATTTGTTTTCTCTAGGACTCTTTCTATCTGTTGACATAAGGATGATTGCTTATAGTATGCTCAAAAGTATTTCTAGATTATTTTTGGTCGGTGATGATTTCAATGGCTTCATAGTTGAAAGGGAACTATTTATTGATCATCTTATTTGGCTTGAGGTACTTGGACATGTATACATTAATTTTTGTATACATGAAAATCATTGAATCTTTGACAAATTTGTAGGCCTTTTGAATTATTATTGCAGATTGTAAAGTGCATTATCCTTCCTTTTTTTTTTGAAGGTTTTTTTTTTGAATGGTTTGCTATCTTGCTTGTACAACATTGCTCAATAATTTTGTAGATCTTAAAATCCTTTTTCGATGATTGATCCTAGGTACAAACCCAAAGACCCACGGGAGATTATAAAAGGATGAGGAGTCCCAAAAACCTGGCCGGGATCTAGCGTTCTTGAAGGCACATCTTCTTGCGTAAGCGCATCCCCTAATCCCAAAGCGCATTTCATTTTTCCACTAACTAAACCAATCCCGGATCTACAAACTTCCCACTCTAGCAAACTTGCATGAAGCCACGAGTGAAACAAAATTATATTTCCACCCTTCCTTTACCTCTTCTCGTCGGTTACGTTTCCCATGTATACGGTGATGGGCCGATCCAATAACTACCTCTTGGATATCTTTGTCATTTTAAATTGTACACATGAAGCTGCTAGGAAGTAATGGTTTAGCGACTCCTGTCATAGTCGTATCTTATTGGCTACTCTATTTTTTGAGAGAGAAAAAGGGCGAAAACTTGGAGGAAAAAAACTCGTCCTCGTTAGTGGAGATGCCACCCTTATAGTCTTTGAGTTCTTTGCTTCATCTCTTCCAATATAATTGCAAACATAGACCTTTTTCTTTTACCTTCATCTTCAGCTGTATATACAATTCCCTCGTGCACCATATCATAAATTCCATCATCATGGCCTTCTTCATCCACACTCACGCAAAGATCATCATTGATACTAGTGCAGTTGTCGGCCAAGGCCCTCATTTTCATATAGTATAACCTCAATGGTTCCCCATGATGTATCCACCTAGTGTAAGTGCTAGCCATTCCATTAATATACAAGTGTAAGTGATTACTTTGGTTGTGTGAGCGCTAGTGTTGTCAATGCATTCTACCCGTCTGGATTGAGCTTTATTATGATGGGCATGAAGCAAGATGGAATGGAAGGGCCATTCAAAGTTTTTATTTTTATTTGAGCCCTACTCGGCGAGTTCTATTATTCCACACTTGGTTTGAAAGCTAATAATCTTTGTATATCGGTAGGATGATGTCTTGTATATCAACTAAAGTTCTAGAGAAAATAAATTTCGGACCGAGCATGCAAATCTGATTCTGAATATGTGGATGAGCGACAAGCGGCGAAACTAGAGGCGGGGGCTTTCAAGGACATAAAAGTAACATTTTTGCCTTGTGGCGGGCTCTACCTTGACATTGTGCACGTCGGGACATAAAAGTATTGTTGATCTTATGAGCATCGTTGTGTGTGACCAGAGCATTCACGACCAACATTTTTTTGTAAACTCTTTGTGTCATATTTTGTACATTGCCCGAGTTTACAATGGATGGAACTTCTACTACTCATGAGCGTCTAGCTTGTCATTTTTTTTTTCATATTTTAAAAAATTGAGATCTTGACTTCATAAGACTAATAACAGAGCTTGTTTGTTTCTTTGTGGCACTTTCATTTTGCATGGTTGATAGTGCGATTTTATAGTTTATTGAAACTTTCTTTGTCGGGATATTTGCTTGTGGTTTTGGAGCGATTTCTTTGTGTACACATCCGTAGCGATTACTTTGGTTGTGTGAAGGCTAGTGTTGTCAATGCATTACGCGTGTGCGGATTGAGCTTTATCATGGCAATGAAGCAAGGCGGAATGGAAGGGTCATTCGGAAGGGTTTTTTTTTCCCACACTTTCGAGGACAAACCTTTGCAAAAGCGGAGGCTACCTATGCTGAATTTGCGGTGAAGCAAGCAAAAAGCCTCGTCTTTGTGAGTTTGTGCATGATTAGGAATAGATTTTGTTGGGCTATCCTTCGACATGGAGGATGAATTTGGAGCCCAACAAAGCAGCCCAAACCAGCGACCCCGATTGCTTGTGCACCGTTGATCTCGGTTGGATTCAGCGGTTGAGATTGCTTCTTGGGAAGCATGTATGGGGTAAGGAAAAAACCTAGCCTCCATTCAAGCGAAAACTATGCCGCCTCCGGATGCCGTGACGACGTGCTTCTGACTTTGCGGCCCTTAGCCGGAGGACCTGCTTTCGGCGGAAAGATCCTCCAGCATCCAACGAGGAGGAACAACTTCCAACTTGGAGCCTCATCGGCGTCTGCCGCGGGTTCCGACGATTACACGGACACCAAGGAGGTGATCCAAATACGATATATACTAGCGGCAGCATAGCAAATCAATCATCAACGATTATATAGTTTGCCCTCCTGTCGTCGCCCCACCCCAACTTTTTGTGCGGCCACCACCCCACCGGAGGGAGAGAAGGTGTTGAAGTGTGTGGCAAAAGCGTTATATATTATATTATATATATAAGGAATATGTCCGCTGTTTATAACTTACCTTGGCGAAAACGGCCAAACATAGTTGTACCACAAAGAGAACGGGCCTAACATGCAGGTCCAAAATTCAGGCCCAAGGTAGCCGATATAGCCGGAAATCAATCGGAGGCCCGTTCAAAACGGATCGCAGGCCCGGTAGGTGATTCCTCCGCGCCCGGGCGTGTCAACATCCATCGTCTCTAGCGGGGCGGGCGCGTATGAAGACTTGAAGACAAATCACGCTTGCCACGCAGCGCCGCCAAGCGTCTGTTTTCTTGTATATATCCGCAATACAAGCAAACAAAGATGCACACCCGCTAACACATCTACGCCTGAAAAACTACACGCTGCGTCGGTAGTGGTTGCGCCATGTACGTACATCCGATAACACAACTCGTCACGAGAAAATAAGCGGCCGTCGGTAGTGGTTGTGACATGTACGTATTACTCCTAACGCAACTAGTCTGAAAATAAACGCTGTCGGTAGTGGTTGAGCCATGTACGTATTACCTGATAACATAACCTCGCCGTGCGAAAATAAACGCGCCGGTAGTGGTTGCGACATGTACGTACACCTCCTAACGCAACTCGTCTCAAAAATAAACGCGTCGGTAGCGGTTCGCGACGTACGCACACCTCCTAACGCAACTCGTCTGAAAAAAAAAACGCTGGCGTCGGTAGTGGTTGCGACATGCCGCACACCGATAACACAACTCGCCTCACGAAAATAAACGCGCGACTTTAATTTGCCGTGGCGTTCTGCACCCTCAATCGCGTTCCAAGCGTCGGTATCTGCGGCCGCGGCGTGCATGCCGGTGTGAAGCAACAGTGGGTATCGACCACGCGAGTTTGTGAATCCACGCGCACTATAGGACTCGTGCTTGATACAGGGCGGGCGGCGCCAAAAGGTGTCTGTAAGCAAAACGCGTCTAAATTAGGGTTGCATCCACGGTCGATCGGTCTCGAAAATGCGCTGTGATGAAGCTTTGGCGATGCGAGATCACGTTGAATTCTCGCAGACACTCGGTTTCAAAAAGCGTCTGCGTAGCCAGCGCGTCGTGCCCAAGGAAAACGCGTCGGGGATTAAAAAACAGACACTGTCGGCTTAGCGTCTGTAATGACCTCCTATTGCGACGCGTATTGGTCTGTGGGACCATCGACGCCTATTATCGGCGGTCGCCCGGCCAGCGTCGATAATGTCTATCTGAGCGCTTCGTTATTAGTGGCGTCTCCGCTCACTTGGCGGTTATTAGCCTTTTACATAGTGGAGGTTTCGGAGGCACCGCATCTTAGGCGGGTATGTGCGGATCACTGACACCGCCGAAAGCAAAACCCCCGGGACACTGAGGCGTTCCACGGCGGCGTGTGTAACAAGGGCTCACTCATGAGGCCGGGAAGTTTGCGATGCACGAAATCCCGTCGTATTAAGGCCTTGTTTCCGGGGCGGCTCGCTATGAACAGTGCGTAAAAGTCAGACATTTAGAGACCCTAATGGGCGTCGCCAAGCCTTGTAGATGCCCTCAACGCGCATCAGTAGAGGCCTTTTTTACATAGTGCATTGAGGCCGGCCTAAGGATCCACGTGTGCCGCTATCGGTGGGAACGCTCGTGGATCTCGCACCTCACGTGTGATTTAGTGGGCTTGGGTGAGAATGGGCTGAATGCATGCCACTCGTGATCTGAATTTTGTCGGGAAGTGACCCCATAGTGCGAGCCCGGTGGTGTGAGGACTCGTGGGGGTTTGTTGGATACTGGTGATTCAGACTTACGAGTGCTTGGAGGTGCGCGGGGGTCTTCCAGACGGCCCGCGATGATGGTCGAGGCGGGGCAGATGAGGGAGGAAGATGTGGCGGTGGCGTTGCGGCGAAGGATGATAACGGCACGGGAAGGGTAACAATGTTGGGCACAGGTGACGGTGTGAGGGGCGGCAGGCGAGGAGAGGAGGAGGAGCGCGGACACCTCGGCGCCCGTTCGCGAACCCCAACCCCTCGCACATCTGCCCCAAGGAGGCGCAAGGTAGCCGTCATGCGGTCTCAGCGCCCCCGTCGCTACCACCCTTCATGCAGGAGGGCGCAGACTCTGAGCCCACGGGCTGCCCGGCCTGGCGGGTAGGGTCCACATGTCATGGACTAAGAAAGAAGAGGATGGCGGGACTTGGCTGTCATTGACTCAGGGGAAAAAGTCACGGGCTGGCTTCCTACTTGTGGGCAGTTATGACCTTTTTCAACACAGTTTCACACCATTAAGCAGAGAAGTGGACGAAATGGCTTGGAAGAAAAAAAGTTCTCGGACCAAAGATAACTACGGTCTTAGACCAGGATACCATCTTTCTTAATGACACACACCTAAATAAAATGCTCAAAAGAAAAGGAGAAGAGCGTGGAGGGAGGGAGGAGGGAGGCTCTAGACCGAGCAGCCCGATTAGTCACGGTTGCCTAATCCAAGAGGTTTCTTTTGCGGAACGACGGATTCCTCTGCCGGTTCCGGAAGGGAATTCCCTTTCTCTAGAGTTTTCAAATCCATTTTGTAAAAGCATTTTAAAACCGATTTGAGTTTAAGCCAAAACCACACATTGCAGTAAATCAAATGCACCAGAGTGTATGCAAAAACATTTTGCTAAACCTTATGATGAATTTTAATTTAATAAACAATTATTTCCCTATGCTTTCATGAAAAACAAAAATACATAATAAATCATTTTAACTTTATTTCGGAAGGAGCAAATTTTAGGGTGTTTACACGCCCTTTCCAGTCTTTTTATTTTGTTTTTTCTTTCATGATGATGAAAGTAACTCCGCTTGCTTTTCTTATTTGTTTATAAATATAAATATAAAAATAAATAAAATACTTAATTATTACATACCTAACAAACAAATATTCTATCACTAAATTATGATATAGTTTTGATTAAGAATAAACCTTATTATTACTATTGTAACCTGAATCAGCCAATGACCTAACTAATCAAACCATAAATAGAATTTTGAGAATTTTGTCATCCAATCTAATTCAAAATAATCGTCATACGTGCTCCAAACAAATAAATAAACGTCATACTCACTTGGGAAGCTCAGAATTTCTAAACATGCAATTTGATTAGGACATGCTTCTCCAAATCTCAAATAAAATGCATTGTCCTGAGGTATCTTTCACAAATGACGAAATAGAGACTTTGTCATTCAGCACCTGTCCAAAGATATGTCGCTAGGTCCATTTCACTTTTGAACTCTTCTATCAAGATGTTTACAAAGTTGCTAGCTAATGGTTCAAAGAGTAATTCAACACTCATCAACAAAAAACCAGTGACCTTCAATCACTGTTTGACATAGCTCCACTTTACTGGTGAAGCCATATTTTTGCTTTGGCTCCATAAATAGTATATCACGGTGGAGCTAGAGTGTCGTTTTGGGTCCCAAAAGCAATGGAGAAGCTGTGCCAAACGGGATCCTAATCCTCACTAATCTCATGTAGACCTGATACTAATTTACAGGATTGGATTCCTTTGGTTTTGATATATGCTAAAAGTATTGGGCAATGCCTTGTCAGAATACCCAACCAACAATAATTCAGCCACCACCGCAAATGGTGGAGGTACGAGCTTTACAATTTATTTACACACGTAGTACCGGACAAAGTGACCACTGATGAGCAAAGCAGATTATTAAGAAATTCTCTCCCTTCCCCAGAAAGCGAGCGTCGACGATGGGTGCTGATTCCCCGACGACGTTGGTGGCCGCTTCACTCGCCATCGCCGTCGCCGTGTTCCTGGCCTCGCTGCCGGTGCTGTACCGCCTCCTCATCACCGCCGGCGACAGTGGCAAGACCAAGACGAGCAACAAGCCCCTGCTGCCTCCTGGCTCCTTCGGGCTCCCCGTGGTTGGGCACACGCTGAGCCTGCTGCGCGCCCTCCGCGCCAACACCGCCGAGGACTGGCTCCGCCGTCGTGCCGCGGCCTACGGCCCGGTGTCGCGGCTGTCCCTCTTCCGCCGCCCGACGGCGTTCCTCGTGGGCCCCTCCGCCAACAAGTTCCTCTTCACCAGCCCCGCGCTGACTACCACCAACAGCGAGTCCTTCAGCCGCATGGTCGGCCGGCGCACGGTCCGCGACGTGGCTGGCGACGAGCACGCCCGCGTCAGAGCCGTGATGGCGCGGTTCCTCAGGCCGGACGCCGTCAGGAGGCACGTCGCCGGCATGGACGCCGAGGTCCGGCGCCACCTCGACGCGTGCTGGCGCGGCCAGACCACCGTGGCGGTGATGCCGTCCATGAAGTCCCTGACGTTCGACGTCGTGTGCACCGTCCTCTTCGGGCTGGGCGAAGGCACGGACGCCGCGGCGGCGGATGTCCGGCGGGAGCTGTCGACGGAGTTCCAGCAGCTGGCGAGAGGCATCTGGGCGGTGCCCGTGAACCTGCCCTTCACCACGTTCAGCCGGTGCCTCGCCGCGAGCCGGCGAGGGCGCCTCGTTGTCGCCGCGCTCATCCAGGAGAGGAGAGCCGAGCAACATCGGGGGCGGCAGAGCGACGACGTGGTCACCCACATGCTCGCCGAGGGCCTATCCGAGGAGGAGATCACGGACAACGTCATATTCCTCCTGGTCGCCGCCCACGACACCACCGCCGCGCTCATCACCTTCCTCCTCCGGCAACTCGACGCCAACAAGGACGCCTACGCCAAAGTTGTACAGGGTAATTCACACTACTTCCATTCCACTCCCGCCATGAGTTCACCTCCGGCGGTCCGCCGGCCGGCAGCGTGCCAGGCTAAATGATTATTTATGGAATCCACCAGAGCAAGAAGAGATCGCGCGGAGCAAGGCGCCGGGAGAAGCTCTGTCCTGGGACGACCTCTGCAAGATGAGGTACACCTGGGCGGCGGCGACGGAGACGCTGCGGCTGATCCCGACGACGTTCAGCATCGCGAGGAAGGCGGTCGACGACGTCGAGTACGGCGGATACCTCATCCCCAAAGGGTGGAGCCTGATGAACGCGATGACCATGACGCACTGGGACGCGGCCATCTTCCCGGACCCCGGCCGGTTCGACCCGGCGCGGTTCGAGGACCCGTCGGCGATACCGCCCTTCAGCTTCGTGCCGTTCGGCGGCGGCGCGCGCGTCTGCCCTGGGAACGAGTTCGCCAGGGCGGAGACGCTTTGTGGCCGTGCACCACATCGTGACGCGCTTCAGGTGGAGGCTCGCCGCCGGCTGCGATGGCAGCTTCTCCAGGTACCCCATGCCGTACCCGTCTCAGGGCCTCCTCATCGACATCGAGCCTATCGGTTGAGGCCGGTGAAGGGGAACATGCATCTCCAGTGTCCAGTAGAGATTCATCTCACTGTTCAGTTCAGTTCAAGGAACAAGCCGTGTGTGTGGTGCAGATCAAAGTACCCAACAGCTTGAGAACTGGTGTATCCTTTGCATTCAGAAGGGACATCTTTATTGTATTATTAGAGTCAAATACACGGAAAGATATCAGTATTTGTCATAAAAGAAGGAAGCAAGCTAAGATAAATCTTTGTAAGATGTTGTTCACAAAACAAACAAAAAATCAGTGTAACATGAATTATCCTATCCAACAACAACAATCTTGAGTGTTGGGGAAAGTAAACACACATATCTCCTCATCCTCGCGCGCGCCCTCTCTCTTCGGCCTCTTCCTCTCTTCTTCATATCCGGAGGAACCATGGATGGCACCAGGGTATGCCCCTGTATGCCTTGCCAAATTATGATTTGAGAAAAAAATTAATAAATATGCATGTTTATATATGTATCTTATACCAGGGATCTGAGCGGGGACGATGTCTCCACCCGTATTTCTTTAAGAAGAAGATCTTCCCACCAGATCCTGGAAAAGCCCCGAACTCATGACCGGTGGCTTCCCAACCGGGAGAGCTCACCAACTGAGCTATGCTCAGTTCCCATATATGTATCTTATACATTATTGTTTCTGGCTCATGGTCATGGTCCAATGTTAGCAGCCCACGGATGAACTAAATCACCAAAACCTAAAATTGAAGTTGCACGTGCTCGTCTCTTGCCCGGCCGCCCTAGTCCGCTCGGGGTCTTTGCACCAGCGCGCCGCTTGGATGCTCTGCACGTAGCATGGCGCTGCCACCTCCTCCCCCGCGGTTGTCCCCTACTTTGTCCACCCGGCGCGTCATCGTCGGCGGGTAGCTGCCACTTCCCGTTCAGTTCTTTCCCTTCCACTACCTTGCGGCCCTCCCCTTTTTCTCGATCTCAGTCCCGCGCCAAGGAGTCGGCGACCGCGAGCGGCAGCCAGTGGCGGCGATGCCGTTCTGCAGTAACAACATTTGGCATAGCCTGCTATGAATTCGTGGCTCCGTCAATGTGAGGAACTGAACTCCAAATACATACAACAATATAACAATGAAACAATTAATTGCGGTCAAAGTTGACTTAAATTAATATTTACCTAGATTTGGTCCCGAGATATACTCCTTTCATTTGGAATTAAATGTCACTCCAAGAATTTTGGATTCTTGGAGAGTTAAAATATCTCAAATTTGATCAACATTGCCTAAATCTAGTCCTGAGATAAATATACTCTCCTCATTCTCCAAATATGTATTTTTTGCCACTCGGGCTTACGCGTGTCCGTGTTTGGCTGTTTGTCGTGGCATCTATTTTCGATTCTAAGCAAATTAGAAGTAGGGAAGACAAAAAAAATAAGAAATATAGGGTTCTAGACCTAACGATGGCGGAGAGGGACAGAAAAGGTTGGGCGGTTTTATAGGGGATAAAACATCACGATAATCTCGGCAGGGCCGTTACGACAAACAATGACCTGGCAAAATAGGTTAGCTCCCGTGAAAGGATAAACCAACCTCGGGCGATCCCAGGTGGGATTCATGTCCCGCTCGAGCCTTGAGCCGCAGGCCTCGGGCGCTGTTTAAGCCCAAGGGATGACCGGCCGACCCTTGGGGCGAGATAGGACAGCTATGGGCGCACCACGTGCCTTGGCCCGCTTCGGCACACAAAGGAGGAAGTACACCACGGTGATTTTCATACCGGCTTCCACCAACCCGTACAAGGCAGGCGTAAGAAATGTGACCGGTGTGTCAAATCCAACTTCACCAGACAAGATCGGATAATAGCAAGCCCGCCCATGCTGCACGGCGCGGCATGGGCTGACATCACGCTATCACACCCTTGGGCCATCTTGTAAAAGGGAAAGGGGTGTTGCCCTGATTGGACTGTCAGTACCCCAGACTGACACCTCAAGATTCACCTATGCCATCGCCATGCAACATGACTTGGAGTACAATGACATAGGAGAAGATGACATTGAAGGCCATTCCACCTCTCCGTACCACTTTCGACTTCTTATGTAATCTTGCCCTCCCCTTGGACTATAAAATGGGAGGCAGTCTCTCCATATTAGATAGGTTAGAAACCTCCCAAGGCTCTTCTAGACTCAATAGATAGGTTCACAAGGTTTTTCTTTCTGAGACTCACGGCAGTTGAGTTTTGATTCGTAGACACATCCACATACCTCACTCATTCATGATTTCCACAACGTCTACTATAGCTCCGATTGATCCCAAGCTCAAGTTGTTCGGCATGGTTGAGATTGGCGCACACATTCATAGACTCACTTCTTAGAGAATTGGGGCTCCTCCCTCTCTCGAATGGCTTGTACACCTACTACAAAGTAAAACCCATGAGCACCGAGCTCACTAGTGAACTATGGATAGTCTGCAACCAGGATAAACCCCACTTTGTCGATCCCTTTTTTATCATCCAAACTAGACGTCTAAGCTTACGGTTAATCGTTGGTGCAAATTTCAAAACACCTACCGGTTATAATAGTTTTGAAAATAGATCGGGTTCCTGCCTGATTCGAGTCGGCCTCTCCTAGTGTGACTTTTTCATCAAAAAAAAAAAAAAACAGGTTGAATCATTGCAGTTAGATCAGCTTAGTTGTTTTGTTTTTCTATAAATGTATAAATAACAATTATAATATTTTTTTTGCGGAACAAATATAATATTTTTTTTTGAAACACAAATATAATATTATTTTGACCACATGAACTCTTGACCGTTATCTATTAAAAGTTAATGTCATCATTCTCTAAATTGTTCATGTAGTTTTGACACTAGGAAATAAAACTTATCACTACTACAACACTTATCGGCCGATAGTCTAAGGGCCTGTTTGGTTCATGAGATTAGAGACTAGGGAAATGGGACTAAAGATTAGTTCGTAGTCTCTGAAAATAGGGACTAATTGGGACTAAAAATTAGTCTCTAGTCCTCATGTTTGGTAATTTAGAGACTAAATGAGACTAGAAATTGGTCCCTAGTCCCATGGAAACCAAAACAGACCCTAACTAATCAAATAGGGGACTAAAATCTTAAGCATCAATTATCCGGTCGATCTGTCCATATCGAAAGAGGTAACCGAGGAACGTGTTGATACAAGTAGCCTCATCTTTGGGTTCCTCCTCGCGCCACTTGGAGTCACCGAGGAATGTGTTGTCGCTGGACCGGTTGGACCCGCCATCATGGCGCTTCTTTGCGGTCCTCCATCGTGCGCAAGTTGCATATATTTGTGCAGTGCAGTGCAGGGATCCGTTCTCAAAAAAAAAAAAGGTTACCATATCAATTTGTTCGCAAGTTTCATTCACATCAGTACCATTCTATTTTACAGTCATTCTAAGCGTATTTGTGCGTCTATATCGACTAGACGTACTAACATTTATATTGATACAATTGCATACATCGAACCATTTATTTATACTTTCACTGTTGTAGCGGCAGCAGAACCACCGGCTAATGTGGGGTAATGCAAATGTTTCAAGCCATTGCACCTATGGAAGTTGAACTTTGTGCTCTTGTAGCTCATATATGAGAAGCATCTGATCTTTTGTAGACTCAGATGCTGAACATGGCATAATCTCTGATTTTCTTCCCATCAAGTTTGCTGGAGAAAACAACCTTAGCAATCTCGTCCACTCTCAGGGTCTTGTATTTCTTGAGCTCTCCTCCAACTATTTCAGATACTGGACCCACACTCATATCAAACTTTGGGAGGTGAAATGCAGAAATGGACATCCTCACTTTGTGAGGATTAACGGTGACCCTGTGCTCAATGCTCTGGTACTTTCCATTTGTCAGTATCTACAAATAATTAGTGCTTGTTAATATATAGCTGAAGATCTCATATAATTAGAGTGCGGGGCTGATAAGTCCTTTTGGTTTTCATGATCTTGCAAATATAATCTGATGTTATACAAGTAAGAAAGAAAGATTAAACACACACTTGATGTTTCTAGCTCATTAATCTATAATCGTTGCATACCTCAAGGAAGTCACCAACATTGACGACCAGTGCTTTGGGGTGGGGTTTTTATTGGCACCCACGCACCTTGTCTCTTGATCTGGAGCCCTTGTACCTGATTCAGCTCCCATACCAGTGTTAGAAGAGAAATGTCGGAATGTGGTGGAAACCCTAAAACCTTATCATGAGCAACGGGGCATGCAGGGTAGTACGCCATCCTTAATGCCTGACTGGTGTATGTATCTCTCTGAATTTGTCCATATCAACACCTAGGTTTTTGGCGATCGTCTGCACGAGGGAGCGAGTTACCCTCATCACCTCAGAGGAGTAGGATTCAATTGATTCTCTGTTGCATTAGAAACAATCAAAGTAATTAGTGGTGATGCTTGTAAGTCTTGATTAGTATATATATGTTGAATATCAGGATGTTCATGCAGAGATATTGAATTAAGGTACTTACCTGAACTTAACAGGAGTTGTAGGCCATGGTTTCATGTCACGATCGTGAGGTGGCTGGGTCACCAGGTAAAGCCTGTCACTCCAGTCCAGCGTTTGATGTTCTGTCTGAACGAACGCATGGCCGTAGCCTTGGAGGTCTCCAGGCAGCTGTTCAAATTTGTTCTTCTCCTCCAGGGAAGTCTGAAGAAGCACTCCAGGTTGTTCCTCATGTTTTCAAGAACTGTTTCCGGAATTCCATGGTTTTGCACCTGTATGTATTGTAACTATGTATTATATGTTGTACTGACTCCTTGGATAGGAACTGTTATAATATCTTTTTTTCTGAAAGCAGACCTAATTAGGTAGGATTCGGGGATACGTCTTATTAGTTTGTCTTATTAGTTTGGCGAATATGGTGTAAGTGTGTCGACTCATTTCGTAGATCATTGTACCAAATTAATTATTGTAAAGTGGGCCTGGTAGATATTAAAATAAAATAGGCAACTAGATGCAAATAAAAGAAACACACTTTATTAGAGAGTTGTTATGATATAATTTATTGGGGGAGTTGTTAATTATGAGTATGATATCATCGGATATAATTTTCAAGGAGCTAATGGGGATGAGGCAGGTACAGGGGTGTCTATATCTATGGACCAACTCAGCAACTTACTCCACTGGTCAAGTGAAAAAATAATATCAGTGATAGTATTATTATTGACAAAATGCCATGACAAAATAACAAGAATCCAAGAGAACAAAAGGATATATCTGCAAATGTAAAGTTTTGGTTTCTTTTATAGAGTGTTCAAGGGTTTGCAAAACCCATTCCTAATCTGGATTACACTGAACAACGACAAGACTAATATAATGTTAACGTTATTGATGTGCACTAGTATTTTTCAAAGTCTTAGTTACTTTTAGTAACCCCTTGGGAACTACAGGGGACAAAGCTACTTCAGCCATTTTTTAGTCAGGGTGTTTGGCATTGTTGGGACTAAATTAAAGTGACTAAAACTTTCGCGGATGGTAGTAGGTCTGCTAGGTATTTCTACAAAAAGAAGTTTTTAAATTAACAACAAATTAAGAAATTAAGAAATAAAATCTTATCTCTGCTCCTTGTATGCACACTCGTGCGTAGTCGTGAAAAAAAAAAAAAAAAAAAAATCTTATTACCTGGAAGAAGCCCCACTCCTCACACGCAGACTTGAGCACGGCAGCCTCCTGTTGCGAGGTCTGGGAATCAAGAAGCCTGCCAAGGTCGACCACAGGAATGCTCTCACCATGGTGAGCAACCATATCGCCGGGGCTCTCCTGCCTGATGTACCTCTGGATGGCCTCCGGCGTCAGCTCCACCGCGTTCTCCGCTAGTGCTTGAACGTTCTTCACCGGAATAGTTTTGCCGTGCGACCATTTCCCATCCGTGCTCTGCTGCTTACTCTCCATCTGATCACTTTTTTTGGTACAGCAATTATATGTACTGCCTAGTAGAGTAGTAGTACTCTTATTTGATTAGCTGTTGATACCTATTTATAGCGGTGGAGTCCTTGGATGAATGGGACCGTACGTGATCTGCACACCCCAAAACTAATGCACCAGAGCAGCATTTTTAGAGACCGACATTTGATTTTATTACAGAGCAGTTGGACGGACTTCGCGGACCACCTCTCCAAGTCAATAACAAAAATTAAGTCAACTAGATGCCTTAAGAGGCCAGACTTTGTAAATGAATTTTTTTTCGAAAATGATCGATCACCTATACAAATCGATTGGGACGTCTTAAGAGGACCCCCTCCATAAATAATTTCGAGGATAGAATGTTAACTGATATTATATTGAATATTCTGGCAGCTAAATGATTTTTTTTTTAAAAAACATCTACAAAGTTTTAGATCTTGTCCAGCATATAGTTTTAAATTCATCCAAGATTGTTCGAAAAATTGAGATCAAGATTTGGCCTCTCCCTGGAGACAGTGGTGGCGGTGGGGCCGATCCTCTTCCAGATTTGATGGTAGCACCACCCTTCACTACCTCAAGATTCAGAGGCATCGCTGTCCTCCACCACTAGATCCGGCGCCTGGGGTGCGACCTCCTCCCCCCAGTGTCAGCGACGTATTCGAGCAAGTGGGAGGTCAGGGCGGTGGCGCGGCCAGAAGGTCCTAGATCAATGATGCAAAGCCCAAATCAAGGCCCGGCTTGGTGAGCTTCTTGTCTCTCTTTTTGTTTTAAATCTATTTTCGAAAGCAGGCATAATAACTATTAACACCGGCTTTAGATTTGAGGCTGACGACCTCTAGCATACGAAAAACAAAAATTTTGTTGTATGGGAAACTCTATCTGTATTAGTGTTATGCATACAAGAAAAGTAAACTCGTGAGTTGCAAGACAACACCTCATACATGGTAGCTAGTGTTATGTATACAAGAAAAGTAAAATCTTGAGTTACAAGACAACACCTCATACATGGACAACAGTTATCTAGAAGTATTTTAGCTAACAGTTGTTTCGTGAAATAAATGCATCATCTCTCTTTCCCCTGTCTCTTTTCCTCTACATAAGCAAAAGTCATACATGCTATTGTTTCAGAAGACTGCTAATGTGTACCAAATGTACTTGCCCTAACTACTGAAGAAGCCGGTTGTATATGCACGCAGGAGTGGCACATACCTATGATACATGGAACGTTATCGTGGTGAACAGAAGGGGATGGGGTTGACATTGGTTTTGTTTAGAATTGTGGAACCGGAGACCCAATTCAACTTTCGACGATATAACTGAAAGTTGGATCACTATAACCCTCTACATTATTTTCAATTTCAGTTCAGTCTAGGTGCATGTGACACATAGCTTCGTGTTCTTCACGAGATTCAACAATGTATCCTTTCGGAATCTAAAATGAATTTCAAGAACGGGGTTAGGATTCATTCCGTTAACTATCTTCTGTCTGAAATAAAATACGAGGAAAATTTGTCTGAAAAAGTTATTTAAAAAAGAAAAAGAAAGCGGTGTGTATATGGAACATCAGACCCAATAGACTCCTGATACAACATCTCAAGATAGTTTTACTCATAGCACAGTACACTGAAAATATTTTTAGAAAAGACAGTACTGGAAATGACTGCGGCAATACAGCGATGCTTATACTGATAACACACCTATGTTTGAAAGAAGACCGATGACCATGTATGGCATCCACCTCAGCAGCCACATTGGCAGATCATCAAAAAGAGGGTATCCCCATCCTCAATGTCATAGTCTGCCACTGTCTTGCTGCCATCCAGCCTCACACCGTCAAATAAGATTGAATGTTGTACGGGCCGAACAAAGGCCTTCTCATAGATCTTTAAACTGACATTGTCGATCGTATCTGACCTCGAACTTCAAGTGGGAACTTCCTTCCATCGTCATTGCCAATAATCTCCACACAGATAAGCATGGTTCCTCTTGGAGACGGGTGGAGGACAAGGAGAAGGGTGGACTCCTTGGAAATGTTGTGGTCAGCCAAGGTGCTGTTGTTCTCCAGCTGTTTGTCACCAAATATGAGACTCTGCTGATCCTTAGGAAAGCCCTCACTGTACTGAATCTTGGACTTGATGTTGCCAATAGTTTCTGAGCTGTCAACCTCAAGAGTGATGGTTGTGCGTGCTAGTGTTTCCACTACATAGATTTGCATCTTTTCTTCAAGTACAAGCGTAGATCTATGCTGGATGTTGTAGTCAGCCAATGTAAGATTATCCTCAAGCTGCACTCCATCATAGACAAGGTATTCCCGTTCCTGAATCTTTGCCTTCACGCTTTGCAAGGTATCTGATGGTTGTACCCTGAGGCAGATTGTCCGACCGGTGGGGCTCTTCACAAAGATCTGCATCCTGAATGAGCACTCCAAACATCACAAAATAACTTTTAGACAGATCAATCTATCGTGGTTTCAGTACAACAATTAATATACTAAACGTCACAAAAAAAAATTAGACAAAAGATGCATTTGTCTAGATTTCATTTAGGCTATACAACAATACACTGAAAGCATATATAAAATTTCCACATGGAGTACATCAAGTAAGAACCCATTATCTAAAAAGCCATAAATACATTGTTTGTCATTTAAAAATTCATGGTTGCAGCTAATACTTGCTTGTTAAGGAATCGGTCTGAATGACATGGTTGACTCAGTTATGTACACTGAAGATACATATAGTGAAGTGAATATGCAGTTCTCATCTAACCGAGCACTTTCTACTGCATTAGAGCAGACAATAGGTGTCAGCAACCCCTCACACCGGGCTACTAACCACACAGCACAATATCTAGAATCCTCTAGAGCCTGGGTACAAAGGGGAAGAGAGGGAAGTTGAGGAGGAAGAAGAACAGTAATACAAGTAAAGGGTAATTGATATTTTTGATTGATGATCTCTTGGGGATCTCCCGAGGCCTTAAGTAGCTGGAGCCTTCCCGGCATTCCCTTGGACAGCCCTGGCATGGGTGGCCCACATGGCAGAGTACCTGACAATAGGCTAGGCGAAGGCCAAAGTAGCTAAGAAGACTCAAATATTATTTGTGCAGAAGGCAGTGCACATGAGGATTGCATGCTATGATGCATCATCGATATAATGAAATTAAAACAGTCCTTGACTACACCAGCAATTACCTTAAATTAACAGCATATCCTTTAAGCCAAATATATAACAGTGGCCAAAAAAACGCCTACGAATGAAATACGTAGTAGAAGAAGGATCGTATATAAATCTCACGAGTCACCAATTAAAGTTTGGCCAACATATATATCGAATATAATGATTTCTATTTTTAGAAAGGACAGCGAAACCTTTTCCATGATTTCTATTAGATGACAAAAAAAAAGTCAAGGACATATAATGATTTGGACCGTACATTTATGTATATGCAATATTTCTTTTTAGGTAAAGCATTTTTAATTTATTAGATTCTGTGGCAAGGACATATAACAAGAACTCCTATCTTTAACTATATGTGTTCCATCATACTCTAGATCGATCTACAAGTTCTCCGGAAAGGAAATTATATGACGAACAATTAGAATATCTCTATCTAATCAATCCTAAGATCGATCCAACAAAACAAATGAAATGAAGCCTAATCAACCCTAATATCCAACAAAACCAAATGAGATGAAGCTAGCCCATAATCCTACCCCCGATACTGACAGTACGCTTCACCCGCGCCAGGAATTAGTATGAGAGCATTAGTAGTACCTTGCTTGAAGTCGACCAAGATGTGCTTGTCGCTAGGATCTGAAGTGGAAGAGGTAGGGTTGGGAAATGGAAAACGATGCCATTTTATAACCACCCACGCGTGCGACGTTCAAATCTCTCGTCTCCGGTATCTGAATCCATTATAAAGCGGCTGACGCTTTGTTTCCATAATTTTGTTTTTTGACAGAATTTCATTTTTTTACAGAATTTGCTTCCATAATTAAACACGTCAATTACTACTTCTACATTCTACCAGGCCTGCCGTACTAATCACTTCTACATTCTACCAGGCCTGCCGTGCCAATGAGTTAGAAGCCGGCATGGGACGTGTTATGTAACCTGAATAAATCAATTTTTGACATGTTTATGTCAATTTTTTTATATATTTGACTAAATATGTATAAAAGAACATAAATATTTATGACACCAAACAAGTACATTATGGAAATATATTTGACGGTGTATCTTATCACCTAATTTGGTGTCATAATTGGCATTTTGTCTACAAGTTTTGATCAATGTCATCTAACAACCTTGTGTCTTAGCACCTTGTAACACATGATTTTTTTTTTTTTTTGCCTTATGAGTAGTGTCTATCTTTCTCCTCTATTCTCTTCCTCTTTGTCAAAGATCACAAATCACAAGTAACAAATTTTTTTTTTATGCAAGGATAAAAGACAGATTTCGATGGGCGCGTCGTAGTTGGGAAGAAGAAGCTCGTCGAGAGATAGGGGAAGATCTTTGGGTGTAGCGGTGGCGGCGACAGCGTAGGGACGAGCACACAGGCACCGCAGCACAAGTGGAGGTGGCCGCGGGATGGGCGCAGGCGTGGTAGGGGGCGGATAGGTTCCACGACCAATAATAATTGTGTGGCGACAAACCAAAAACACATGAGTGTCATATAACATTTCTTTTTTAAAAGTGACTTAACATAACTTAATTAATGGAATTGATTTACTTATAGACGGAGAGAGTATTTGGATTGGGCCGTGCGTGACACGTCGATGACGAACCGAACTCCGGCGGCAACAGCGAGGGAGGCGGTGGGGCGGTGGCGCCGGCCGTGTGGCGGTTGGGGGTGGCGGCGAGGGTAGGGCAGGACAGCGGTGCGGCCGGTGCCGGCGGGCGGCGGCGTGGGGCGGCACAAGCTTGGGGGGTGGGGGTGGCGGTTGAGGAGAGAGAGGCACGAGAATATTTTTCTTTATTGCTTGTCTCCCCAAGAGATTCTGCACCCCTTACTTATATAGCCCGGCTAGTGGGACTTGTAACCTAAGCAATCTCTCTAGAGGTTTCCTTATATGATTGGAAAACCTTTTACAAGTGATCTTATTTATTTCCTACTAAGGGTTTTCCTTATATGATTGGAATATCCCTAGCACACCAAAAGTCCTAAGATAATCCTAACTTGATGACGGCCCGGAGATGAGAGGCGGGGAAGGTGGTGGCGGCGGCGCGGCCTTGGGAGGCGGCGCCCCACCCCTTGCCCGCGTGCACCCCCCCTCCCCCTCTGGGCTGACCGTGGGCGGTTGGGCCTGTTTTAGCCCACCCATGGTTGGCCCAATTTTAGCACATGATTGTCGCTGTCATCGTTGGATATGATGGCTTCCTCATCGACGAAGGAAAAGTCGAAGTGCAGGTTTCCGAACTAGATGCTGAACTTATAGCTCAGCGGAGGCTGCACGAAGGGGCGGTCCATCCATGCTTGCCCCATGATGGAGGGGCGCCGAGGATGGCGGGAGAGCTCGAAAGTGTCCGGCGAGTAGCTAGAGGAGCACGGAAGGTGTACGTGGTTGGCACATGTACCTGAACATGTATGTGCGTGCGAGAACACGTGGTGAATCGACATGACCGACATCGGGGAGAGCGTAGTAGGCGGCCGTAGAGCGGTCAGCGGCCGTCTTGGCGCGGCCCGACCTAGGGTGCCGGGGGCTGTCGGCGCGTCGGCGATGGCGTTGTCGATCGCGGGAAGGAACTTGTTGTCGCGTGGTTGTCGAAGAGGAGGACCGTGGCGTCCCTCAAGCTTGACGTTCGGGCGTGCCATGAGGAATAGCACGCTCGCCGGAGCGCCCTGGGTCCTCGTGTGGGCGGTTCGAGGAGGTGGAAGCCCACTACGACACCATGCGGGCGCCACCAAGGAGGAAGTCTGTAGGAGCTCACGAAGCTGCGGGGAAGTAGTAGCGGTGGAATTACCTCACAATATCGTAGAAGAGCTCCACTCAGGTGCGATCGCCTGAAGCTTCGATGGCGCTAGCGATGGTGTTGAGCTCCCGGTTCGTCGAGTACCAGGTGCGGCTTTCGATAAGGAGGTCACTCGGCGTGCGGGTGTTGATCTCCTCCATAGCGGCTGCCAGGTGCAGCGGTTCTGGCGCCCGTCGACTGGGTGGGCGTCGATGTCGCCGGCGATGTTGTTGATGTGGTCGCACGGTGGTCGCCTGCGTCTGGAACGCTGCTTGCTCTGGCGGCTCGTCGTCATGGGCGTGAGCAAGGTCGATGGCCTCCTCCATCGAATCGAGCTCGAACCACTCAAGCACCCGTCAAGCGTGTCGCGTAAACCATCGACGAAGAGGTTGATGCGGTGGAGTTGGCTCTCAAGGTCCATGCGAGTTGCATAGCCCCTCAAAAGTGGTGATGTAGTCATCCAGCCCGCCCTCCGGAAAGCGGAGGTGAACTCCCCAGTGGTGTCAATGACGATGGGGTCCGAGAAGTCACATCGCATGTAGTGGGTGAATGCGTCCCACTCGATCAACGGCCTCCTCCCGACAACCTATGGAACCAAACTGCAGCGGGACCTGCTCGGATGAAAGGCAGCATACTAGGGCGAGAAGTTGGGATCGATGTCATCCTTCAGCTCGAACAACAGCTCCATCTTGCATATCCAGGAGTCGTGGTTGTATTTTTGTCGTCGACTCTGGGACGTCAAGACGGCGACGTAGGGGAGGGTGGGTAGGTCCGGTGACCTGGGGACGGGTGCCGCGGGTGGCACCGTCTTCTTACATGGGGGAGTCCCTCAGCGGTTGCAGAGTGTTGGTGGAGAGGAAGACGCGCCACCCACCGCCGACGCCATCAACAATGACTCTAACCCTCGCTCTCCTCTAGCGGGACGAGGGTAGCGACGTCATTCAGGGTGACGCACTGGCCGTCACCGACGCACGCCTATCTCCCCTCCCTCCCTACCTTGTCAGCACAGCTCATCACCATGAGGCTCATCAGCGCATGACGCGTGGGGTCGTGGGTGCCAAATCCGGTGCCACCACCTCCTCGGCGATGCCGGATCGGTGGCGCGTGGCGATGGCCCGTGGATGGGCTTGTCGAGCTTGTCGCTGGATTTTCTTTTTTTTTTTTCTATTTTATTAACCGGCGGTCGGGTGGGCAACAAACCACCCTGCTGACCTTGGGTTAAGGCGGTTGGAATGGAAAAGACTAACACAGTTAATGTTTTGTGTAGTAGTGTGCAGGTGTTGGTGGCTATTGTCGGACTCTGGCCAGATGAGTGCTGGACGAAGGGCCCAGTGGGTAGGTGTAGGTGTAGGTGTGGGCGGTGGAGGCGCCGTGGGGATGGTGAGGGTGGAGCTGCACGTGAGGGATGGTGTGGGATGGAGTCTTTGAGGGGAGTGGGGCGAGCGGATGGTCACATGTAAGGATGAAAACGGCCGAACTTCGGTCGAAAAAAGTCCTCAACCGTTTTTTACATTTGAATACGAAAACGAAAGTGAAAACGGTGAAGTCGGGACCGCGAAAATGAAACTGAACTTACGGGATTTTGAAAATGAACCAATTCAAAAGCGAACTTATCGACATACAAAAATTCAATACGAAATAGCGGCCCACAATGCATAACGGTTAACTCACGATGGGCATGGTTACGTTAACACCAAAATTTGGTAGAGCACGGATGACGGATGGGCGGCACCCGCGATGGTTCGGTAAAGAGTCATTCGGCTAGCAAAAGACAAGCGGCAACTTACGCTGTGACATTCGAAGTCTTTATTTATTCGGCTAAGGAGCCCGAGTCCGAGAAGGAGCTAAGCAAGAGATGGTTCGGCAAGCCCGGGCGTCAAGAAGAATATCCCGGGACGAGGGCCCACATCACGAGCAATTCCCACGACTCGAAAGACTTGGAGGACAATGTATCTTAGCTAGATATTTTTTATTATTATTATTCGTAATTAGTTAGGACTCGTCAAGCCCGGGGTATAAATATGAGACCCCGGCAAGCTGTAAAAACCTACCCAAATCAATACAAACAACCCGGCTCCGTGCCTTGGCTCCGGCCACCCTTCGAGTCCGATCGTGTAAAACCGATCTACTGCGAGAGGATCCATCGACCCGTCGACCTCCGTAAGTACCAGCAACCTTGCACCATGTCTAGTATCGTCGGCGGATTTAGATTATTGCAAGAAGTCTTGTTCACGCTTAGTATCGTCGGCCGGATTTAAGCTATCGAGGGCAAGAGGGTTCTTTTGTCGATCATGAGCCATCCGGTGGGCTAAGATCGGCTAAGAGCTAGTTATCGGCTTCATTAGGCTTGGCACCCTAATGAATTCATTAAGATTACTGAGTGGTGCATGTTTCTGTTTCTTTATCTATTTATTTATTTGTGCGCACACACTCTTTGCCCAATCTAGATTGATGTGGCTCGGCTTTATCTTTTGTTAGATCTATATGTCATCTACTCTTTCAATGATTATCATTAGCTTGTCATTAGATCTATCTGTTCTTTCATAGCCGAGCCTAGATCAATCTAGGTTTATCACGTATTCTTGGTTCTTGCGTTTAGTCATGAGTCGTCTTTGGCGAGGTTAAGGTTTTACGTGTGAGTTTCTTCTTCATGGACCACGGATTCGGCAAGCTTGCCGAACACATTATGTGTTTACTTATCTTTGCATGTGTAAGTCTACCTATCGTTAGAGTCTAGTCCGCAAGCCGTATCATGCGGTGGATTAGCTTGTTGCGGTGTATCATGCGGTGGATTGCTTGTTAGGGCGAAGAGGGTTTAGAAACGGTTAAGTCCTGTCAAAGCCGTATCATGCGGTGGATTAGCTTGTTGCGGTGTATCATGCGGTGGATTCTTTAGGGCTGATTGGGATGAATCTCGGCTTTGCTTTAGATTAGGTTTGCATGTGCACTTTCTTGGTCTATGCATGCAGCTTCAACGAGTAATGAGTGTTTATAGATCTATTTAGATGTATGCGTGCTTTTAGCTTATCATGGTTAGATTATATCATGCGTGGATTGATCTAGTTGTGGTAAGTGGTTTATATCTACAGCAAGTGGTATCATCTTTGTGGATTAGCTTGCAAGGGTTTAAGCTTGACGGGTTTAGGAAAACTAGGCGTCTTGGGCGAGACTAGTTGGAGGAAACCTATGCATGTGTCATTTAGATTAGGTTTATATTTATGAGTTACCCTTTTTGTTCCATGTTGTCAATTAATTCGATCCATGCAATAGAGCTTTATGATATCATATCATGATGATCGACTTTACTTGTGCAAACATGTCTTCTATAATCATTCGGCAAAATTTATTATATTACATCTTTACATGCTTACGAATGCATTCATTATCTGGCCGACAGATAGCTCTCATAGCTATATGTCTTTACATCCGCCTTAGAGCCATACATGCAATCGTCTTGGTCTCACCAGGCATGTTCCAGATCTCACGTTTACTTCCTTGTCAATTAACGGGTCAAATTGATCGCACGCCTCAAGACGCTCGCTGCGGTGAGTGAAGCTAGCTATTCCGGCTTTGTCGTCTTGTGGCGCAAGGAGTAGGATTTTTGTGCCTACACACTTTTTGGCATGCCCGGTGGGACACGTCAAGATCAAAACACGATGCGACAACGTCGACAAAAAGCAATGTCATTCGCCTCGAGATGGATGACCTTCCGCTGACACGGAAGCCACAGTGAGAGATATGTGCGCAGCCTTCTTCGCAAAAGTGCATGTCATGTTTCTCCAAGAACAAGAGCGGCACAATCATCCAAAAGACAGATCTTCCAAACATAGTGATGCACGGTGATACGGAATATGCTCAAACAGTTTACGACACGAGAAGAGGGGGCAGGAAAGGAAGATGAAGAACTAAGTCACGAAGAAATCCGTCGGATGGAGGAGATTGTTTGCATTTCTGCTGTTGGGAATGCAATGACCAATCACAACACGGTGTTCTTCAACACTTTTCGCGACATCATGAAGGCTAGCTTTGGACCGAGTTTGATCAACACTTTGAGGCTCAGCTTGGTGAACTTTCGGGGCCAAGATACATACATATGCCTAAGCCACCACCAACAAAAGGAGCTACAAATCGAGAATGCGGAGGAAAGAACAAGACACCGAGAGAAACCGAGAGGGATCGAGCCAAGACACATGGAGAAGCGGCGTTGGTACACACGGAAATCCTCCAAAGATACAACACGTACTCAATAGCTCCAATGGCGATTGGGTTGCAGAAATCCCTTTGGCCACCAGGGTTACCGCGAGTTAGTTGACTACTCCACAATTCATGCTATGCCAAATCCTGGGTATAGGCCACCGGGCGGTCGAGGACAATCTCATGGACCATAGAACTCAAATATGGATATAGTCCCTGGCGAGGATGGCGATATGATGCAACACCAATTTGGGATTAAGCCCAAGAATCGGCCCTATGTGTATCGGTCACCATATCTGATTGGTACAACAGTGGCGCTTCCTTCAAGATTGAAGCCTCCAACCAACTTCACCAAGTTCTCTGGGCAAGATGACACTTCTACTACCGAACACATCAGTCGGTATTTGATTCGATTGGGAGAGCTTGCCAATGATGAGGCAAGGAGGATTAAAGCTTCTTCCCATCATCCCTTACGGGGGCGGCTTTCACATGGTTTTGCTACATTACGGCCAATTCTATTGGAACACAGTGCGAGCTGGAAGACAAATTCCATTCATACTTCTACAGCGGTTCCAATGAAAAAGAGCTCGTCGACTTGATGGGGTTGACACAGAAGTACAATGAGACACCACAAGAGTTCTTACGCAGGTTCAGGGAGACAAAGAATTCCTGCTACTCCTTGAATTTGCGGACCATCGATTGCGAGCTGTGGCCATTCGGGGAATGCACCCAGCCATCAGGGAAAAGCTAGCCGGCATGGAATTTGATGACCTAGGACAACTCTCGAGACGTTTGTCACTCATGGCTACTCAATTCGAGCATCAAAAAGGATACCCGTTTTGAAAGGGGGCAACGTGTCTTATCGGGCATACCACCACTTCCTAGAAGAGGAGAGATGAAGATGATGGCTAGGAGGACATAGCAAACTGCCAAATTCACTTGGGGCAAGGAGCCTGTCGGGGTCAGCCCGTATTTGGATGAAGACACTCAAGGGGGCATATGACTTCGACATCTCCAAGTCGAAAAAACTCTTTGAGTTCTTAGTCAAGGAAGGGCGTATCAAGCTACGGATAATCATTCTATGAAGCGTCAGTTGGGTCAAGGCGGCAAGTATTGTGGCTTCCATGATATGATCACTCACAACATTACTTGACTGCGCAGAATCTTCAAACAGCAGATTCGAGAGAGCTATACAAGGCCTCCTCAAGTTCAACAACAACATGAAGGTGGATAAAGAACCCTTCCCTCGCAAACATGGTTGCTTTTCGATTAGGTGCATGGTTTCTCGCCATGATCCTAAGGGCAAAGGCCCAATGAAAGTGCTGACTTCTGAAAGAGCAAAGCAAAGTGGTTCAGTTGACCCTAGTCGGCAAGTGTCTAGTGCAGAGCTCCAGCAGCATCGTGTTCGGTTTCCAAATAGCTGAACAGAGAAAGGAGAAACCTCCAAGCCAAGGGTAACATCTCGTGCTATACTGCTGAACAAGTGGCAAAGACAGCAAGAGAAGCAATATCGTAGAGATCAACAGCACCGCAAGAGAACAGCAGAGGTACGAAGAAGAGATGTACCACCGAGAACAGGAGGAGTACATGAAGGAATGGGAGGAGTCTCATTGGGACTGTCCTTTCTTCAGACATTGCTAGAATGAAGGCTTGAAGTTGCACTCGCTAGGAACAATTGCCCCGAATACGATTGAACAATACCACGGGTGCAGGCGGGCACGAGTCAACCGCCGTCCCATCCAAGAAAGATCTGGGGCATGTTTCCCAGAGGATGATCGGTGCTTAAAAAATAAAGACAGTACACCTCACGTCGGTAAGAGGATTGCAGATCAAGCATGGGCTGATGTGGAGGATTACGATGATGACATGGACTCTCCTCAAGAGTATGTGTGGCAGAAGGGATAGTGGTGCCCTTCTGGTCTAAGGAAGAGCCAGAAGAGAAGAGTCCAGCGTCTCAGAAATAAGGAGCTCAAAGAAGCAACAGCCGAACACAAACAGGTGTGGTGCCCAAAGAAGAAAACTCAGGAAGCCAGTCATTCGGCAGAAGAGTATTCGGCAAGTGGGCGTTTGGCGGATGTTAGCATGGTGTTCTACATTCCAATAGAGTTTGCGGCACCTACAGAACAAGCTACTGCGGATCGGAGGAACAAGATGCTTATTCAGATGAAGAGGCCTATTCTGATTTTTGACAACAAAGAGATGATTGATCTCCTAGGGCCGGTTGGCTCTATCAAGACAAGCAGTATTCGACAGGCCTAGGAAACACAATCATTTGAAGCCTCTTTACTTGAAGGGATACGCAAATGGAAAACCTCTGACTCATATGTTCGTTGATGGAGGAGCTACAATCAATATCATGCCATATACAACTTTCAAAAAGCTGGGGATGACCAAGGAGGATTTGCTCAAGGCAGGACATTGTGCTCGGGGACTTTCTTTGGAAATCCTTGAGATACCCATGGAGCCGTTCACGTTGAGTTGATGATCGGCTCAAAGACTTTGATCACTACTTTCTTTGTGGTCGATAGTAAGGGGTCCTACAACTTATTACTTGGGAGAGATTGGATCCATGCGAATCTGTTGCGTTCCATCCACCATGCATCAAGTCCTCATCCAATGGAACGGTGATGGCGTTGAGAGAGTGCAAGCCGATGATTCGGTAAGCATTGCTGCCACTGAACCATCGTTACGGGAATACGAAGGCATGGAATGCTTCTCGGGAAGAATTGGAAGAAGGTCACAGCGTGCACTCGCTACAAAGACCAGCGGCCCGTCGAGATAGTCGGCTCTCATAGTAATTTTGAGGAGAGATTTAGGTAATCGGCTTTTAGAGAATCGGTTATTGTCAAATGTGATTGGCGACACGTATGAATCTAATGGTTTTGAGCAAAAAGATTTGTTCTATTCATAAAAAGGATAGCCGATGTAAACCATCGCCTTTAGCGAAAAAATACTCCACGAAATTGGAGAACGGCCCGGCATAAATATTGTTATGTCGCCTTTAGCGCAAAAAATAAAAAACACACGATATAGAGACAAAGTTGTCTTATTCGGGGAAGCTTCAAAAGTCTGTTACAAAAGTGTTGTCGAATATTGGATTTCTACTTGAAATATATCACAAGGAATTTCTACTTGGTCCTAATCCTAGATACTATTCGGCACCATTCTGGTCACGCGACTGCAATTCTTCACTTCTTCTTCATGGCATCCTCGATCTTATCGATGATCTCTTGGATCCCGGGCGCCGGTGGGTTCAGCGGCATGTCGAGTGCTTCGCACCAGACTTGACACCGCTTCACAAGAGGCGTTGATGGCGCTCGGATAGCTCTAGAAGAATGAAAAAACAATCGGTTCACCCAAAGCGGCAATGCATGGGTGGGTTTGGTTTGAAACTTACCACCGATGTGAACCTCCAAAGCCATACGGCGTTCACGCTCTGCAGCGGCATAAGGAGCTGTCATATCCAGATCTGCCTGAAGCTCCCTGCGGCGGCGTCTCTCTTCACGCAATTGCTTGCGAAGAGTCTGTGCATCCGCCGGTGAATCATCATCAGAAGAGTCTGACGAGATGGGGATTGGAATGCGCCGAGTGCCAAACAAGAAATCTAGGTGCATTGGTGATCTAGAAGTAGAGGGATTAGAATGCATCGAGATAAGAGATGACTAGATCTGTAAAGGGTCCAATCTTACCCGAGCGAGTGTGGAGCGGTGGTGGAGGACCCCCGAACCGTTGATTCCTCAACGATCTCTTTTCCTTTTCCCTCCATTGGAGATTGCTGAGTATTAATGGAAGGTGCTCGATAAGAAAGGAAAGGGAGTGATGGACAGATCTGCAATGAAAATCTCAATTGCGTTTGGACATATAAAACCGGTATTTAATGGAAAGGAAGCCGATTGGCCAAAATATATTAAATATAGTTCTCGAGAGGAAGCTAGCCCTTTTCGTTTCACCTCCTCTCGGACTGACATTTTTACCCCTGGTTGGTTTATTGGGAAAAGAGAAAGGCGGGGCACATTTAATGATACAATGAACAGTGTTTGCGAGTTTTGAAACCGGATTTCTTATATTATTTGAGGATTTGATTAATAATGGCGTCGAGGCAAGATTCGGTACGCCGTTCAACAAGGATTTCATCCATTTACAAGAATAGAGGGCAAAAGGCAATCAATGTGAGTAAAGAATCTTGTTGGTCATTCAAACTGGTGAAAACAGAATCATGGAAATTGGTTCCTTTATGTTTTGGGCATATTTTGTTATCATCGGTACCATTCTTTACTTGTCGGTGCTATCAAATTTAAGATTTGTCTTAGAAGGAGACAAGAAAGACTGATAGCAGTTTTATAAGATCTATTCTGGTTAAAGGATCGTTCGGTTGTAGTGTTCGGCATGGTGATGATTCGGTATCAAGATTGCTTAATTTAATTCAACAGAACACAAAATCACAGATGCAGAAGAAAGAGAACTGATTCTTTATTAACGAGAGGCGGGGAATACAGGTCCATTACATAATGACTAGTTTTTCCCTAATCTACAACCATGTTGTAGATGGTCTTCAGAAGCCCATAGGCTTCTTTGAAGCCTCTCGAATCTTGGTCGTGGGCTCGAGGATCATCCCCTGTCGAGCTCCCTCGACACCCCCGCTGGCAACTTTCAGCGATGGAGCTTCATTGCCAAGCCTGAAACATGAAAGGGTTTGAGTAAGAGAGTTGTGCTCAGAATACAAGAAAGGAATGACAGGGCATGATGGTAAAAACTTACTATTGCTATGGCGCATCTGGGCTTCATTCTCTCTATCCAGGCGAGCCATGGCCTCCTCTCGCATCCTCCAGTATCTTGATCGTCACCTGGTGGTTTTCTCTCTCCTCCTTAAGAAGGGTCTATGCCACCGCCAGTGACGACGGAGTTGGGCATTTTCCTCGTCGCTAAAGGTTTTAGGCGAGGAAATCAGATTAGTAAGTACAAAATGAGATTGGATTGAGATATTCTGAGACATACTTACCTTGTTGCGGCCTCTTGAGAGGGCGTGGATCTGCCGAATCGGGGCGCTTGTTGCTTGAGCCTGCCATCGATGCTCTAGATCTTGGAAGAGAAGAAGGAAGAAAAGTTGAAGGATAGAAGGGAAATCGGATGGTCGCTTTAATTGAGAGAGTTTACCTGTATTTATATACGTAAGAAAGGCCACGAGATGGATTCGAGATAGCCGTGAGAAAACAAAAGATCTATTCGGTACTTATCTTGAGAAGCGGAGCGATCCGGCTTGCCGATTCACATTGGTGGAGGTTTCGGGGTACGAGTCCCAAAGAAGAAGTTGAAGGGTTGAAACCGTGTTGCGAGGAAACTTCCGAGAAAATGGGCCTCGATAGTTTTAGCCCGGTTAAAAGCTTGGCCCGAATTTTAGCAGATCGTGGTCAATTTTCAGAGCAAAAGGAATCTCTTTTACTCTAAAATTGAGGGGGCATATGTTAACACCAAAATTTGGTAGAGCCTGGATGACGAGATGGGCGGCTGCACGACGGTTTGATCAAGAAAGAGTCATTCGGCTAGCAAAAGACAAGCGGAACGCCGGTGTGACATTCGGGAAGTCTGTTATTCGGCTAAGGAGCCTGAGTCCGAGAAGGAGCTGAGAAAGAGATGGTTCGGCAAGCCTGGAGCGTCAAGAAGAAAATCCCAGGACAAGGGCCCACATCACGAGCAATTCCCACGACTCCGAGAAGACTTGGAGGACAATGTATCTTAGCTAGATATTTTTTGTTATTATTATTCGTAATTAGTTAGGACTCGTCAAGCCCGAGGGGTATAAATATGAGACCCCCGGCAACTGTAAAAACCTACCCAAATCAATACAAACAACCCGGCTCCGTGCCTTGGCTCCGGCCACCCTTCGAGTCCAGTCGTGTCGTCGATCTACTGCGAGAGGATCCATCGACCCGTCGACCTCCGTAAGTACCGGCAACCTTGCACCATGTCTAGTATCGTCAGGCGGATTTAGATTATTCCAAGAAGTCTTGTTCACGCTTAGTATCGTCGGCGGATTTAAGCTATCGGGGGCAAGAGGGTTCTTTTTGTCGATCATGAGCCATCGGTGGGCTAAGATCACGGCTAAGAGCTAGTTATCGGCTTCATTAGGCTTGGCACCCTAATGAATTCATTAAGTTACCGAGTGGTGCATGTTTCCTATTTGTTTATCTATTTATTTATTTGTGTTGCACACACTCTTTGCCCAATCTAGATTGATGTGGCTCGGCTTTATCTTTTGTTAGATCTATATGTCATCTACTCTTTCAATGATTATCATTAGCTTGTCATTAGATCTATCTGTTCTTTCATAGCCGAGCCTAGATCAATCTAGGTTGTCACGTATTCTTCGGGTTCTTGCGCGTTTAGTCATTAGTCGATGCGGCAGGCTAAGGTTTTACGTGTGAGTTTCTTCTTCATGGACCACGGATTCGGCAAGCTTGCCAAACACGCTTATGTGTTTACTTGTATCTTGCATGTGTAAGTCTACCTATCGTTAGAGTCTAGTCTGGCAAGCCGTATCATGCGGTGGATTAGCTTGTTGCGGTGTATCATGCGGTGGATTGCTTGTTAGGGACGAAGAGGGTTTAGAACGGTTAAGTCCGGCAAGCCGTATCATGCGGTGGATTAGCTTGTTGCGCGTATCATGCGGATTGCTGTTAGGACTGATTGGGACGAATCTCGGCTTTGCTTTAGATTAGGTTTGCATGTGCACTTTACTCGGTCTATGCATACGCGCTTCAACGAGTAATGAGTGTTTATAGATCTATTTAGATGTATGCGTGCTTTTAGCTTATCATGGTTAGATTATATTATGCCGTGGATTGATCTAGTTGTGGTAAGTGGTTTATATCTACGACAAGTGGTATCATGCGATGGATTAGCTTGCAAGGGTTTAAGCTTGACGGGTTTAGGAAAACTAGACGTCGGCGGCGGACTAGTTGGAGGAAACCTATGCATGTGTCATTTAGATTAGGTTTATATTTATGAGTTACCTGCTTTTTTGTTCCATGTTGTCAATTAATTCGATCCATGCGATAGAGCTTTTATGATATCATATCATGATGATCGACTTTACTTGTGCAAACATGTCTTCTATAATCATTCGCAACTGTTATTATATTACATCTTTACATGCTTACGAATGCATTCATTATCTCTGGCGGATAGCTCTCATAGTTATATGTCTTTACATCGGCCTTAGCGCCATACATGCGAGAACTGTCTTGGTCTCACCGGGCATGTTCCGATCTCACGTTTACTTCCTTGTCAATTAACGAGGTCAAATTGACTGGCACGCCTCAAAAGCTCGGGCAGCCGAGTAAAGCCGCCTATTCCGGCTTGTCGGTGTGTGCGGCGCAAGGAGTAGGATTTTTGTGCCTACGGGTTCAACCATGGATCGAACCGCCCAGCCGAACCGCCGACCCATTTGCTGTGTAGAGGAGCACCGGTCACCCATTTAATTATTTTGCTGCTCGTGGTGCGCCAATGGATACCATGGTTCGACCCACCCAACACGCACAAGCAAAACAAATCTGCCCGACCACCGCGCACAAAGCAAATGAGAGGAGCCGGGATCTGCATGAACTTCGCTGGTGGTCCTCGTGCCCACGTCCATGGCGGATGGCACCGCGGGGAGCTACTCCGTCCATGGTGGACTTCCCTGGCTGGTCCCGTGGATGGCGCCGGCGAAGCCGGAGAAGCGGGCGTCGCCGGCAAAGATCGATCCACGGATGGGCGCGATGCGTCACCGGCGGGCGGCGCTACGGACGTGCGTCGCGGGGAAGCCATCGCCGCCGCCGGACCGAAAGCGGCCGCCACACGGAGAGTCGCGGTCGGGCGGTCGAACCACATGAACCGAGGTTCGATGTGTGGTGACCCAGCGACCCTATCCATGTTGATGGATCGAAGAAGGGGCCCATTTGGGTCAATTTTTGGGCGGTTCAGCGAACCCGTGGACCGAACCGAACCACCCCATGGTGACGGTTAACAAGTGTCATTGTGGCAAATTCAGTGAAGAGAGCAAACTTACCATTTTCGTTTCTTTCACAAGATAAAAAAAAAGAAAGAAGAGAAAAATTTGAGATGTCATCGGTATAGACTAGAAAGGATAGCAAATGGCACGGCCATCTAGCTCTCTGTCTTTTGGTCGGCCCATTACATGCAACACAAAAAAAGCGTCGCATAAAGCCAGATGCAACCATGCAGCGACATCCGAGAGCATAAAGCCAGATACAACCATGCAGCGACATCCGAGGTGTTTAGTCCCACCTCGACGACTCGAGGGATGGGGGGTGATGGGGTGAACTCCCTGTTGACACCTGTTATAGCATAAAATTACTAGTCAACTAAACATGAATAAGGGCTTAAAATGAATATCAACATAAGTCTAGGGGTTTAACTAACATAATTCCACGAGCTTTGGTGATTTATATATTTTCAGGGACTTAACAGATAAATACAGAGAAGAATGGAGAAAGTTCCAGAATTTACATCTCATACGATGACAAGACTTAACCGTGAAGTAACTCGACCCAAAATATGGACTAAAACACTCTAGAACATACCAGAAGACACTAGGAGGAAGGAGATCCCGAGAGGATCACCTACCCCCGCGGCCGCCCGAGCCTTTTAGACCGGCCGCCCGGTGGGTCCCGCCTGTCAGTCTCATCTTCCTAGGTCGGTTTGTAACCGACCTTGAGGTTGTATCTACACCGTTATTGAAGGTCGGTTTGATCCAATGGTCATCGTTCATCGCCAAGGCCTATATAAGAAGACCCCCTGACCCCAGGGTTAAACCCTAATTCATAACTAACTCATTCTATCTCATTATCTCTTGACCTTTTGGTCAGAGGTGTCCCAATGTGAGGACAACCTCTCCTCTCTAGTTCTAATCTATATTAGAAGATCATGTAGAACTAGAAGGATTAGAGTGAGTTGAGAGCAAAAGCATATCAAGTTGATAGATTAGATCTAAGTCCTTCATGAAAGTGACTAGATCTAGTCTTGAGAGCTAAAGAGTGAGTGGATGAGAAGAAGGGGAAGCACCGGACATGTCGGTGACTCCTCTACGCTTGTACCTCGAGGGATCAAGGGCCTTGTGGCACTTGACCCTGAGACTTCTATGGTGGATCAACTTCTTGTTTAAGTAAGTAATCGTGTTATCTTAAGTGTTAGTATTGTTCTTATTGTTCATAATTCTTTGAGTACTTTAATCTATGGGATAGATTAGAGGGGTATGCTTAGGTGTAGGTGTGGTGCCTAGATCGAAGTTGCTTGTGAATGCACCCTACCTTCCGGAGTGTGGTAGTTCGTGGTAGTGACAGTACCATTGATTCCTTTGTATTCCATCTCCCGTTGGATAGGACTAGTAGGACAATGTTGCTGGAGGAATAGTAAGTTTTGACCTTACTTTCCTTTGAGTACGTCCCTATAAGACAATATCAACATAACTTACAAGGAGAAGAACTAGACAACCATAGGAATCTTCTTACCTCTTGACCCTTTCCCCTTTCCTTGATTGCTGCTCGAGGATTAGTTATATTCCTCAGTTTTCCTCACACCATCCTCCCTGTGGATTCGATATTAAAACCCTCTCCCGGGTGAAATGCTCACTAGTATCCGTTCGCTTGCGGATTATTATAAATATTTCTGTAGGCTTAACAAATACCAACACTGCCTATATATAATGCAGCCATGGGTAACAAATCTCCACACTTGCCTCTACCTGGTCGTCAGGACCATAATGATCGACAACCAAATTCGGTCTAAATCGTATTTTAAATTCAGTATATTCAAAATTAAAAGTAAAAAAAGTAGAAAACGTTCAAACTCGGTTCGAAAACTCCTCAATCGTTTTGTACTTATATATTTAAAATACGAAAAACGAAAGTCAGACAAGAAAATACGAATTCGATCGGATTAAATACGAAAACGGGCGATTCGGTTTGAGATATTTCCGTTCTGTTTTTATCCTTAGTCGCATGTGGGGAGGGTTTTTTTTTTTTTTTTGGATGGAGAAAGCGCCCGAATAGGGGTGTATGTCTGTGGCCAAGCATTACCGGTACAAAATACATAGCAACGTATTTAAATAAAGTCGATCTCTATAGTTTTTCTTGTATATTTAAGGAAATATACGTTGTGTTATAAGACTGGGCCGATTTTCTAACACAGTCTGGATTTGGTCCAGGCGTCCCAACTCACAAATCCTATTCTTTTTAGGCACGTCTATATCCATTGCTCATTTAGTACTTCATCACTTATTAAACTCTGGACCTGCATATGCAAGCTCACAACCCCTAAACAGGGGACAAAGCATGACAAATTTCTTGGATAAAGTCATACTCATGACGAGGAGACCATTAACTGGTTCAAATCATAGGGATGGAACATGTACTAGTGGAAGGCGCGCGCCTATGCGCGCTCAATATATATTTAGTGATCTGGCCAGTGATGTTGCACATATAGCCAATACAAATTGGGATGTTGTTACACACACAGTTCATACATATATGGATGTTAAGACACCAGTGTCTAATACTTAAGTCGCGTGGAAACAGTGGGCAAAGGCTGTACATAAGCATGGTTAATTTCTAATATATATGATCCAAATTCATGAACCGTAGATAGCTGAGAGCATACAAAACTATATATTACATAGGCCTGCTACAATATTTTGTAGAAAGTGTTTAACTCTTCAAAAGCACACATTTGGTGGTCAAACTATTGTGAACAAACATGCGACTTTGATGACAGCGAAGGGAATTAAAGTTGTCTACACGGTATTGACATAATTTCTGGCACGGCTTGGTTCTACACGGTATAAATATACTTATATATTATTAATTTTGCACTAACCATACAATTTCAAGTACGTTCAATATCCATATCTATAGCAGGTCACATTACTTATCAACATGAATTTGGTAAACACGTCTCAAAATTTTTCATTAAAGCCAACATTCATACTTATTTGTACACTCACATATCTCAATATTTTGATTACAGTATTTACACAAGCAGAACGACAACCTAGCTAGACCAAAATGTAGCTACAAGTGATATGCATGCTTGCACAATGTAATCAAATAAACGACATCTCAAAAGAAGATAATCGAGTAGCTCCATTGGGCCAAATGTTTTAGCCAGCTCAGCAACCAAAGAACAAATGCAAGCTTCCTGAAAGCATGCGTCTTTACCATTTTCTTGTTCACCTGCCAATAAAAACAGAACTATTACAAGCTTCTTCAAAAGCATGTTCCATAACAAAACGTTATATTGCACGAAAACAAACCTGTTTAACACTGAAGAAATTCATGGATTTGCCACCAGCTCCATCTGGACGCCCCCTCTGAGTTCTTTCATTTCAAGCATATCAAGCAGCAGGGAGGACACAAGAATGAAGGTCCCAGTGGCTTCAGCAATGCAATTAAGCATCTTGACACACTTAAGATGCACAGGGTAAGCACTTCATTGGTTATCAATTAAGAGGATGTTTTTTAATTAGTTTGGAGGACTGACGACGCACCTAAACAATTAATAAGATTCCCTTGCAATGGTGCAGTTGAGTTCTCTCCTTGGTTAATCCGTAAAAACTTCTTACGAATTACTACCAAGAAATATGATTGCCATGAGGCCATAAAAAGAGGCAACGATGGAACTCACCTCTGCAGGCCTACTGGGTGTCCAGATTATCTTCTAACAGCATTCCTTTGCTCCTTGACTGCAAGACCTAGAGGACCATGACTATTGTCATCAAACAGGAATATTGCAGTAACGGTTAAGACATTTTGAAACTGCACCTTGTGAACAAACCAATAAGGGTAAACAAGATGCAAAGAAGGAACACAAGGTGCAAATTGATATAATTTCATCTAGCAAGGAACACAAGATGCATTGTGATCGAGTAGAGACAAGCCACCTATCACAATTTGATGTTTCATGCAGATATAAAAGAAAACAAGGCATGACAGCGAAGCACAGAGTTTTACCAGGACAAATCGTAACTTGGCTTTATATAGCATATACAATTTGAAAATTGAGATGCCTATGCACAAGTGGTGATCTGCGAAGGACTCATCAGTATCATGTAAATTCAAGGAATTGCTTTGGGAAATACATTAGGAGTTAAGTGGAATGAGCATCATAGTGCAGATACTTAGGAGGAGTAGGCTAAGTTATAGCTTTTCAGGTAAAAAGAAGTTATTCCTAAATAAAAGATCATCCAATCCTCGAATCAATTCCTACATTTCTAAGCAGTGTGCTTTCATTAATTGTCCCCTGAAAAACATTAAATCCAGCTAATGTACAGTCTCAGTTCTTTTGAGGAACCAAACCCACCAATACCCATCATGGCAAAATGTCAGGGTTCATGTCCCCAGGCTCATGTTGGGTTGCTTGTTCTCTCTAAAATCATTGTTACCAACTGAGGAGTATAAATTGTAATGATTCTCACACCCTAGTCAGTTACTATTTTCAGTTCAAAAGGAAAAGCAGAACTTAGCAACAGGTAGAGATCTATGTTGGATTGTTGCACTTGATTTCTTCAATTTCTTCTTTTCTTTGTGTTACCACTTGCGCTCCTCATCTTTCTGTTTGTTTCATTATCATCTCCTCTAAATCAGTAAACATTTGGGCAAAAAGAAGTGTATAATAATGGTGCTAGTAGTTTCTTATTTCTACGATTTCCTTAAAATACACTACTACATAGTTGATTTTTCGTGGCGGTTTTTTTTTCGATTTTCCGTGGCGGTTTTTGCAACCGCCACCACGGGGTCACGGAAAATGGATAGATTTTCCGTGGCGGTTTTAGGACCCGAAAAACCACCACCGTTAATAAATAAAATAAATAAAAACCCAAAGCGAAACCCTAACGGGCCCCGGTCCGGAGCGCCGGGCCCGTTAGGGTTTTGATCTTTGATCCGCCGCCCGGAAGCCCACCGCCGCCGCCCGGGAAGGAGTGGAGGAGGTCAGCCGCCACCGGGAGCTCGGCTCCGCTGCTGCACCGCTTCGCCAGATCTGGGCCGCCGCTCGTCGGTAGCCGCCCCGCCACCGGGAGCTCCGGCCGCTGCGCCCGCCGCTCACCAGTCTGGGCGCCGCGTCGTCGCGTAGCCTTGCGGCTGCCGCTGGCCGATCCGCCCGGCGTCGCCGCCGGGCTTGACCCAGCGGGCTCGACCACCGGATGCCTCGCGCCGCGCGGCCGCCACGAAGCTTCGCGCCACCCGGTGCTCCGCGCGCGCTGCGCCGCCGGACGAGCTTGACCACCGCGGGCTCGGCCACCCCTTGCATCTGCCGCCCGCTTCCACTGAGACTGCATCGCCGCCGCTGGGTCGGGAGGGGAAAAAAAAAAAGGGAGGGAGAGAGAGGAGCGCGGGTCGATTTTTGAGTGGGGGGCGCGGCTAAGGAATGGGAGAGAGAGAGAGAGCGTGTGTTGGGGACTTTGGGTTTTACGAGGAGGGGTTGATTTTATATACTCCCGGAGTTAGTGGGCTGGGGTCGGCTCAATGGGCTGCGTGGTTGGGCCTTATTAACCGTGGCGGTTTTTATTATAAAAACCGCCACGGTTAATACATTTACCATGGCGGTTTTCAAAACCGCCACGGTTAATTAAAAAGACCGTCTACTTCGGTAAATCAAACCATTTTCCGTGGCGGTTTTCCAAATATCCGCCACGCGAAAAATCATTTGGAAACATCGTGCAAAATCATTTATGTAGTAGTGATATTGTGTGGAAAAATCATTATGAACGGTACAATGGGACAACGAAACTGACACCATATATGAGAAAAAAAAATATTTTCTCACCTTGTTCAGTAAAGATGTCTGGACCCATTCCTCTTCATAATAAGCAGCCCCAACCCCTTTATGTACCTGTGCAAAAAAAGTGCAAAGTATAACTGTATGTTCGTTAATATGCTCGGTATACATGAAAATACATAATTGCACTAAAAATCCAAGCAACAAATTCGTATTTGTTTGAAACATGTATGTGGTATATTTTTGTTCTCGTCATCTCCATAGGTAAGCCACTTAATTCTTAAAACACAATAAAATTACGTAGCTTATTTTTTATATGATATCATTTAAGATTTATAAAGAAAAATGTTTTGCATCAACAAATGATTAAGTGAAGGAGATGACGAGCAATGCTTCAAATTCTGTGGTGGGAGCAGGAGGCAGGGACTTTAAATCAACCCCGATGCCTCGCATCTTACATGCACTCAAATCTTTGTAACAATGACTGTTTGTCTGAACACGTGACATCTCTGTGTGATTTATACTACTACATTAGAAGCCCTGAAAGAACAAGTGACCAAGGTCACTAGATTTTTTCAGTCTGGTTGAAAAAAAGACCACAGACAAGCTATAAGAACACAATGTCACACAAATTAATGTTTAAATATGATATAATCAAGTACCTGCAAACAAACCACTAACTGCAGGAACTTTAAACCCAATAGTTACCGTTCAAACTCTTAAAACAAATTATGACCAAACTCAAACTGATTCATCTACTGGTGCATGTTAGCCCACAGGATCACAATCTAGGTGAGCAGACTGAGCTAGAAGAGGATCAGCACACACACACACACACAAGGAAAGTGATTGCAGCTGCACGTTGGTGCTGCTGCTGTGCTCTTGAGAACAGCACACACACACAAACTCAGGCTTTAGCCTCGGCCAAAAGATACTGAACTCTAAATGTGGTGCAGCTGAACTGGTTTTGGCTGATGCCTTTACCTTCTTTTTATAGCTGAAAGTGACTACAACCTACAGCCCTAGTGGCTTTCCTAGAAAGTTCCTAAGAGAAGACCACGACTTGAGGCAAGTCTCCTCCTGGAACAAGCCCTAGTGGCTTTCCCTAGCAATTTCATAGAAGGCTGCTTTGCAAGCAATTGATTGACTTCCTATTGCTAACTTGTTAGAGTGAATGATTGTCTATTCCTCCAAACCCTAGAAGGGTGGGCAATATAGTTCTTTGTACATGGGCCACATGGGCCTAGCCTCATGGGCCTTAACTCATATACACTAACACCCCGCCGATCCGGAACTACGGCGGAGAGAGCAAGATGGACATGAAAGAAACGAACACACACAGGGCCCCAGCAATCACAACTAGCCACTGGCGACGTTGAGGCTGGATCGGAACTCGGAGAAAGTCGATGAGGGCGTAACCCTTGCGTGAAGATATCGTGCCCGAACCGGGAGGTGGTCGGTACATGGAGCACACCGGACGGCGCCGATGGCAACCAAGTCTCGGACAAAGTGTAAGTCGATCTCCACATGCTTCGTCCCGCTGATCTTCGGACGGGGTTGGTGGAGAGGTAGACGCGCTGACATTGTCACATGGAGCAAGTGTGGTCTTGGTCGGGGGCTGTGAAGCTCGGCCAAGAGGCGACGGCCGAGGCCTCCGCCACACCGTTTGCAACAGCCCGGTACTCGGCCTGCACCTCTTTGGAGCGGGAGACAACCCCTGCCGCTTGGGTGACCAGGAGACAGAGGTTGCCGCCAAGGAAGACTACGCATACCCGGAGGTGGAGCGTCGAGTGTCCGGACACCCGGCCCGGTTAGGCGTCGGTGTAGACGGCGAGTTCGGTGGAGGGTGGCCGTGGATCATCGGGCGGAGTCAACGGTGCCACCTAATATAGCGAGAGGCGCTTCATCGCGCGCAAGATGGGGTGCCCGTGGATCATGCATGTGAAGACAGATCTCGCTGAGACGGCGTGCGCGATGTCGCCCGGTGAAGGTGAGGTGCGCAAGGCACCGGCCAAACTCCGGAAGGCGGTAGGATCCGCCACGGGTCGCCTACATCGGAAAGCCGCTGGGTATCAACGGGGTAGCACGGGGGTGACATCGTCATCTCGGCCGCTCGAGAATGTCCCGTAGAGCATACTGTCGCTGGTGCGAGGGGAACAACCCGAAGGGCGAAGTCTCCACAAGGTAACCCCCGGGGAAGTGGTGAAGGGGACCGAGATCCTTCATGGCAAACTCCCTTCCCAAGGCGGGCGATATGACACGGCGAGAAGAAGCCGCGGACCGAGGCCGTGAGGACAATGTCATCAACATATAATAGCGAGTAAGCAGTCTCAGCTCCATGACGATAGACGAACAGAGAAGTGTCGGACTTGGCCTCTCGAACCCCAAAGTGAGAAGGAAGGTGGCAAACCTGGGAGTACCAAGCACGGGGAGCCTCGCCTGGACCATATAGTGACTTGTTGAGCCGGCAAACCGATCGGGCCGACCGGGTCGACAAACCCTGTGGCCGGCTGATCAAGTAACTGTCTCGCACAAGGTGCCATGTAGGAATGCATTCTTGACATCCAACCGTGCCGCCAAGAGCGAGAGAGCGAGGATCGCGGCGACAGATCGAAAGGTGCTTGACCACCGGACCGAAAGTCTCATCATAATCAACTCGAGGGCGCCGGGTGAAGCCTCGAGGACCCGGACCGAGCCTTGTACCGCTCCGCACGCCATCGGCCGACGCTTGTGTGTCCATATCCACTTGCCGGTGACCACATTGCCACCGGATGGACGCGGCACAAGGTCCCACGCCCAGTTGGCAAGAAGAGCCTCATGCTCCTCTTCCATCGCGGCGCCGCCCGATTAGGATCCGCCCGGGGGCAGCGCGGACGAGGAAGAAAGCGGAGAGACCGGCGGACTTGTTGGCGGAGAGGGCCGCGGGACGGAGAGCCCCCCCGCCGCATGGCGAAGCCACCATCGGGGTGAGTGTGACGGGGTCGCGCCGGGCCGACGTCTGCGGGTGGTAGACCAGCCGGATAGCCGCGGACCGGCCGTGGTGGAGGCGGCGGTGGAGGAGCGGGCCGGTTCGGAGGCACCGGAGGGGGCCGCCGATGAGCGTACACCTGCGCCCGGCCGCCCGCGCCGGGTCCGGAGCTGAGAAGAGGGGTAACGACCTGCGGGGGCCGGGGGCGCGTGGCGCAACGGCAGAGACCCCGGGGGCGCGCGTGGCGCAGCGGGGGACGCCGGGGCCGCCGTGGCGTGGCGAGAGACTCCGGGGGCGCGTGGGCGGCGCGCGGGGGGGGCACGGGGCCGCGCGTGGCGCGGGCGAGGGGCGCCGGGGCCGCGCGTGGGCGCAGCAGTGAGCCGGGTACCGTAGAAAGAGGCCGGAAGGTAGCGGGTGGCTGAACCACCGGGTCGACAAACGGGGACTCCGGCTCGCGGAGGTGGAAGGTGTGGAAGAAGAGGAGTAGGGGAGTCAGGCTCGTCGAAGACAACGTCTTGGGGAGAGGATGACTCGGTGGGAGGAAAGGTCGTACTTGAGCGGTACCTTATGGTCAAGGAGTAGCCAAGGAACACACACCGTGTCGACGGGGGCCAGGCTTGTGAGGAGCAGTGGCGGCGGTGTTTGGGTAACAGGCACACCCAAAGACACGGAGGTGATCGTGGGAGGGAGGGGAACCGAAGAGGCGTGGTGTGGAGTGGGCGCGGTCAACGGTGGAAGGAAGGCGGTTGAGCCGAGGTGGGTGGCGGTGGAGGGCTCCCCCGGCCCGGAAGCGCGGGGGCGTAGAGGGAATAAGAAGAGTCGCGATGATATCGTTCGTGGTGCGGATCATCCGCTCCAGCCTTGCCGGGGAAGAAAGTATACGGACAAGACATGCGCGGCTGAACACCCCGGAGAGGAAGAGCGAGCGAGGCGCGTTGTTATCGAACTCACGCCAGTTGTCGCCCGACGGCCTTGATGGTGAGACCGAACCGAAAGTGGACACCCGTGCAAAGAAGTGGAGGAGGGTGGGAAACGTCTCGCACTTAGCACGCAGTGGGAAAGTCCAAGAGTAATGTGAGAAATCATCAACCAACACTAGATAATATTTGAGCCCGTAAATGCTCGGTGACAGGAGAGGTCCACAAATCACGATTGTACAAGATCAAAGGCATGTGTAGCACGCGAAGAAGAAGAAGAAAAAGGAAGTCAAACATGACGACCGAGCTGACACGCATGACAAAGATGCTCTGCGATGAGTACGAGTACAAGGGAGGTCCGCACTACGGCCGAAGGCCGAGCCAAAAACGTCGCGACCGGGATGACCAAGCCGGGCGGTGCCGGGTGGTAGAAGACGGGCGTCACGGCAAGAGCAGCAGCGTAAGACGGAAGGCGAAGAGTGTAAAGGGGTCCCGTGCTCTCACATCGGAGGAGGGTCGCCGGGAAGCCAAATCCTTCACGGTGAGACCGTAGTGTCAAATTCTCGACGTAACAAGAGTTATCGGTGGAACGACGAATAGAAAGAAGATTGTGGACCATCCGAGGGCAACAAGAACATTCGAAGACGAAAAGGACCCGGTCCGAAAAGAACCCACGTAGGTGACCGGGAAGATAGGAACCATTCCCCACCATGATAGAAGAAGGGCAAGAGGGGTGGGGAGGTTGAAGAGTCGAGAGTATACCAAAGATCCCGAGTGGTGTGGTAGGAAGCCCCGGAGTCGGCAATCCACTCGGCCGGGGTGTCACCCCCATCGTCGGGCGATCGACTGCGCCGGAGCCGATTCCACCCCCGCCGGACCGGGTAGGCGAGTGGGGAACCCGAGTGCGGACGACGGAGGAACGCCGAGTACATGGCGACCGGCCGGAGTGGAGGCGAGGCCCCCCGGCCTCCCTCGTTCCCCGAACGCCACGTGGAGATGTGCCCCAACCATGGGTTGTTGAAGGAGGGCCAAAGTCGAGGGCGCACCACCGAAACGAGGGAGCGGCGCAAGAGGTGGAGGGCCCGCTCGGACGCCCAGGCCGGTGGCTGCCAGGAGCGCCCGCCCAAAGACCGCTTACACCACCACCACCGCCACCGCCGCCTCCACGACGACGACGACCGCCCGCCACCCCCACCCCCGCTGGCCCGGAGGTGGAGCGAAGAACGGAGCACGGAGGGTAGAGGGAAGCAAAAGTTCCGGTGAGGAAGAAGAGCCGAGCAATGGCGGCGGTGGCACGGCCCCCATCCGGAAGCTCCTCAAGGACGAGGTCGTCCCGACCCGCAGGAAGGTGGGGGAACGGTGTCCGGCTGGTGATCCAAGTCCTCAAAAAGTCGCTGAACCGGCCCATTGAGGCCTGCAGAGGTTGAGCACCGTGACACGCCGCGCCGAGGGTACCCGGTCACGAGAGCGCCGGCCTTGGTCTTCATCCGCCGGCAAAGAGTCGCCAGCCCGAGCAGAGATCCCCCGAGCGAAAGCACGGAAGTCGGCCTCGAGCCGGAGAGACCGGCCCTCGGCGTTCTTCGAAGAAGTGCCCTGATATGGCGAGCCATGACGCGCGCTCCCAGGCAATCTGGAGCGGGACGGTGTCCCGGATCTCGAGGGAGATGGTCCCAATGATCCAAGATGTATGACGGCGTCGGCGCTGCCATCACGCCGCATCCAAGGCCCGCGGGGTGTGTCGGGGCGACGTGGTCGCCGATGGCGTAGCGACGAGCGCGGAGCATCCGATCACGCCAACGGCGAAAGTGGTGTGCGTGGAGTCCAGATCTTACGGCCGACTGTGTTCTTGACATGCGTGAGCCGACGGCCCGGAGGTGGAGGTGTGGGTGACCATGGGATCGGCTGGGTCGGCCCAGCGTGGTGGAGGAGGCCACCGGAGGTGGGGGTGCCGGCCGAGGAAAGAAGTGGCGCCGTGCTCCGCCGGCGGGGGGTGGGGACGGAGGGACGGCCGGGAACCGCTCCGCCGGCCACTTGACGAGCGAGCATCGGCGGTGTCGGCGCAAGCTCAGCGAGGGCAGCGAGTGCGGACACGCCCCTCGCTACTCGGAAGCTCGGACCTTGGCCGCGAGGCACGAGCAAGCTCCGCGTCGGGTCGGGAGCTCCATCGGCGGCCTGCCCGGCGAGCAGCAACGGTGAGCGGCGCGTCTGGCGGGGCATCCGAAACCCCACCATGGCTGTAGAGAGAGCGGTGGAGGGAGGACGAGACCCGCAATGACACCATTCGCGCCGGTGGGCCAGACCCCGGCCGCACCAGCACGAGTGTGGGCGAGACGGTTCACGGGAGAGGCCGGCCTGCTCGTCCACCTGGCAGCCCACGGTGCCCGGGGGGCACACACTGCGCCCCCAGGCTGCGGCGGCGGCAACCGTTGTGACCTGACCGCAGCCCGGATCGGCGGAGGCGGCCGAAGGAGTTGGGGCCTGGTGGGGACGGAGGAGGAAGGATCGGGGCGGCCCCCGCTGCCGTCGCGCCGGACCAAGGCGAGGCGATCGCGACGGCGCCCGCACAGCCGAGTCACGCCCGCCACGTGGCAGGCCGGCCCGCGCCGCGTGGCCCTCGGCGCCCGCCCGCGTGGAGAGCCAGCGCCGCGTGGGCTCTGAGCTCGCGCCACAGGGTGGCGGCGCCGCGCGTGGTGGCCGGCGCCCGCGCGCGAGGGGGCCCCGGAGCGCCGCGAGTGGGAGAGGAAGGGGAAGGGAGTGGAGGGAAGAGGAATCCGGGCAAGGCCGGGGGGCGGTTGTGCCGGCGTGCCGGCCAGCCATGGCGGCGCGCCGGAGACCGATCGGGAGAGAGGTAAGAAAAAACTCAGCTTGGATACCATGTTAGAGTGAATGATTGTCTATTCCTCCAAACCCTAGAAGGGTGGACAATATAGTTGCTGTACATGGGCCACATGGGCCTAGCCTCATGGGCCTTAACTCATATACACTAACACTAACACCTTGCTGCAGCAAAACATACAAGGGCAACAGCAGATTATCTTACAATCTTCCCCTAGTCCTGCTGCTAACCCATAGGAGCGTACAAATGGAAGCATGAACCGTTTAATAGAAAATTTTGAATATCACACCTGACTAACTGCCTTTTGGTGCTCAAAACCAGATTGAATACAAATCCGACCCGGAGCTGTGCCTTTACATATATTAAAACAGATTTTTTTTTATGGGAGCAACGGTTTAGGCAGTAGTTTTCGGTCTATCGAAGGTTGGAGCTTACCATTTTGGTTTTGATTGGAGTGAAAGACCAGTTGTCCTGGTGCTGTCATCCAGTGTATTATCTATTCCAGCCACCTCGTCATCATCAATAGTTTCCTGATGTTGTCATTGCAGAATTTGAGGCTCTATTGTGCCTGTAAATAAGCATCTACAGTTCACACTCATACGCTACACCGATAGATTATGTCCTGTTTAATGTATGGAAAGATACCTTGTCGTTATAGTAGCAGATCTAAACTGGTTCCTGCACACATCGGTTGCTAGCCTTGGTGATCTAATTTGCACAAGGGAAAAAAATACTCTGGTTATATAAGAGACCTATATTATCAAGTAATGATAGCGAAAATATTAAAAAAAAGAGTAAGTTGATAGTTGTGCTACAGGTGTAGTCGCCCTGCGTGGTAAGAGAGGTGCTATTATTAGATGAGTAAACAAAGCAGATGAACATGCAGTTATTAGCTCAATATTGCAACAACTGTAATCCTAGGAGCATGCAGTTATCAGGCTACATAAAGAAATTGAGCCAACTGATAAACCCTCAAATTAAATGGCAGTTCTTTGAATTGTACGGTATTTAGAGTAAACTAACAGTGGCAGAAAGCAAAATAAATAGTATCATAGTGTGCAATCATAGAAAGGTAATTCATTGACAAGTTCAACATGGATGGTACTGCTTAGAAAATGGAGATTTCAATCAAACAATTGCCCAAGTGTTCAGGATCAGGGAGCAATAAGCACAAAAGTAAACAGTAATTTCTCAATGGATCCTAAATTATATCCATCGCAGGAATTGTCTATCCAGCTATATATATATTATAAATTAAATGAGGTTATGTCATCCCATGTTAACATTTTGATGGTTGTCATTTCTATCTGAACCACATACACTTCTAGCGTTTCTGAAACAAATGGAGCTTCTGATTTCAACCTGTATGTCATATGAAAAATTATTGTTTGTAAGACGATGTAGGTCTATCTACCATGGTGTATTTGTATGCATGCACCTCCACGCGCCCCTTCTGTCAGGTGCCATGTTTTGGGAGAATTATGACGTATGAGGAGAATAATGAGACGCAAATGTAAAGCAGTGATATACTTGCACTCGGGTGTTTGACTGCATAATAGCAGGTGACAGTGGCACCATAGTTACATGAAGTCATTACATCGTAGAGGTCTCAGAAACATATTATTGTTCCTGAGAGTAGCTATTATACATAGGTTGCTTTATACATTTTTGTTTGCTGCACTGTTGGATCGTCAGAGTTCTTCAGGGCCATGTTGGTTCGAACGTGCGATCATAGAAAGGTAATGCATTGACATGTTCAACATGGATGGTACTGCTTAGAAAATGGAGATTTCAATCAAACAATTGCCCAAGTGTTCAGGATCAGGGGGCAATAAGCACAAAAGTAAACAGTAATTTCTCAATGGCTATGGCTACGGATCAACCAAGCAGGATCTACTAATATGTCTGGAAAAGCAAGGACCCACACCGAGTCAGGTTCTTTGGATGGCTCCTGCTTCAAGACAGGGGGCAATGCCGGGCAAACCTCTTCTACAAGAATACCTTGGCCTCCGAGGTGTGCGAGCTATGCTCAGCCGCTCCAGAAACCTTGGACCACCTCTTCTTCCACTGCACGGTTGCCACTCAGTTCTGGGCAAGAATGGGACTACACCAATATGTTGCCGTCACAGAACTCTGGAACCTTCAGAGGCCGCCGCATATACCCCCAGGCACTTCAACACCTTCACCCTGCTATGCTGTTGGAGGATTTGCCTCGTCTCCACTTGCAAGCTTGACGCTAGACTATGGAGCAACTTGCTGCCTCTACAGGACAGAAACATCGCTGATGTTTGGTGTAATTTATTTTCCATGTAATTTTATTTAATTGCTCCCGGTGGCTAAAACCCGTAACTGTAACCGCCCTCGGGCAACTCCATGCACCGGCCTGGCCGGAATCAATGGAATCTATTCAGGTGGGGCGCTCACCCCCCCGGTGTTGTCTTCAAAAAAAAATGCTGGTTCGAACGCTTTGGCTGCACAACTTCATATGATGTGCACAGCTTGGTCATTTTAGAATGTGTTGGCACCTTATGAGATTCAACTCGTTGGAGGCAAAACGCGATGCATTAAGCAGCTAAGGAATTAAACATTTGGATGTGCTCATGTGAAATGAAAATTTGGGAAGTCTCAATAACAACCGTACTCAACAGAAAACATATAAATAAATGAAAGGCTTTGTTATCAACATTTTGCCAAATAGTGATATTTGCTCAGGGTAGCAAGTTACCTGCGTCCACCCTCCCTTCCAAATTAACACTACCGTCAAATGCACTCGTGCAAGCCCACATTTTGGGTAAAACCAACCTCTATTTGATGCTACCTTGAGGCCCTTGAATACGCTTTCATCTTGTACGCCATTGGTAGATGTCAACAGGATGAAGTCCTCTATTTTGTACACTGTAACGTTAAGAAGAGGCAGCAAATGTAAATCAAAGAGCTCTAGTTTTCAAAATGACTTCTGTTTGAAAATGATTTTGGAAAGACAAAGTTATACACTCAACTAAAAGATTTGTAGACCAAAAATCAGTTGATGGTTGATGCACATACCTCACTGTAGAAAATGGTGATGTTGGTAGCCTTCTTGGATCGATGGAATTATTTGGAGTATGCAAAAGCTTTATCCGTTCCACCTAGCTTTGCATTAGCAGCATTCATGAGAAGACT
>JADLZK010009270.1:0-15369 GCA_015847255.1 Hyparrhenia diplandra | reverse complement strand
TGCTACTTTGAGGCCTATGGCAAGTGATTCTTAGAAAAACTCTCTAATGGTCCACTTGTACTGAATTTAGGTTCTCTAGGGCAGAGGCATTTGAGTCCACAACCGCGAAAAAGTCTAGCTTGGATTCTATCGCCGGATTGGAAACTTCTTTGTTTTGAGTTCGCAATAAATCAACGCCTACATCCCTAATGTCACATCCGTAAAACATATATATTAACAGCTTGGGGGAACGCAATGTAATTGATCCTACCATCATCTAACCTATCCACCCTAACTTCCTATGTACCTTCGTGTCAAGCCCCTTCTTGTTTCCTGTCGGTTGGCTCCACACCGAGATTTTCGATGGAATTCCAAGATTTCACTCTAAACAAGTGCTACTTTGAGGCCTATGGCAAGATTCTTAGAAAGACTCTAATGGTCCACTTGTTCAAATTTAGGCTCTCTCTAGGCGAGGCATTTGATTCCACAACCGCGAAAAGTCTAGCTCCCATTCTATCGCCCTGATTGAAACTTCTCTTTTGTTTTGAGTTCATACGAAATCAACGCCAAATAGCCTCCTAATGTCACATCCAAACATATATTAACGGTGGGGGAACGCAATAAACCGATCCTACCTTCATCTAACCTATCCACCCTAACTTCCTATGTACCTTTCGTCGCTTTTTGCCTTCTTGTTTCTTCTTGGTCGACACGTAGATTTTCAATGGAATTCCAAGATTTCACTCTAAACAAGTGCTACTTTTGAGGCCAATGGCAAGTGATTCTTAGAAAAACTCTAATGGTCCGCTTGTTTGAATTTAGGGCTCTCTAGGCGAGGCATTCGATTCCACAACCACCTAAAAAGTCTAGCTCGATTCTATCGCCTGATTGAGATTTCTTGAGTTTGAGGCTGAAATCAACGCTACATTCCTAATGTCACATCCGCACACATAAATTAACAAATAGAACGCAATGTAATTGATCCTACCATCATCTAACCTATCCACCCTAACTTCCTATGTGTACCTTCGTGTTGTCGGGGACCAAAATATTGGGCCTCGAGACTTCAAACTACGAGAATTTGTCTACCGCCAAGGCCCAAGAAAAACCTAGCCCGCTATCATCCCGCATGGAGGGACGGCCCGACTAACGATGGACCAGCCATTGAGCCACGACAAGCATGCGGACGACCTTTAAGCAGCCACCTAACGGCCCACGAGCGGCCCGAATGAAGTCACCACGACGCACAAGAGCTTATTACGCCACACGGCGCTGACAAGGTCAAGGACCTTCTTACCGAACAATCGAACCATGCATGCTCCACGCCGACCGCTAAATAAACCATGGCTCGGCTCGACCGCGTCTCGATTCGCCTCAGGCTGGCCTAGCCTCACCAAACCCGGGAAATCTCGATTCGTCCGAGGGGGCCTAGCCCACCACCCTCGGGAAAACCCGTCTCGCCCGAGGGAGACCAGCCTTCCATCCTCGGCGAGGCAGCCCAACTAGCCCGCCTCGGCGCCGATTCTCTGGCGTGGGAGGTTCCGCCCGAGAAGGAAACCGCCGCGATTCAATGCGGTCGCGATTGACAGTAAGGCGCGCTGCCATCGACACGCCAAATAAATCGATTCGGGCGAATCACCTCCAAATCCGACCGATGGGACATTAATGCCGAGAACCAAAGGATTTTGTTACACCACCCCAGTGGAACCAAGGTGACACTGTTCACTTCCCGTAACACCGCCAAGCGCCACGCTGGGCCGTACTCCGGGCACTTGACACGCAAGGCAACAACCACTGACCGCTCGCCATGCGGATCGTGGAGGGACGCCACAGGACCCCTCGGGCCGCGCAGGAGCGCATCGCCCACCATCGGATCCGACGCGTGGCCTCGCCGCCAACGCCTGCCGCCCGCGCCCGGCACCAACGACATGCAACCGTGCAGCCTCGGAATTGTTTTCACCTAGGCAAATCGCCGATGTAAACATTATCTCCCCTTCTCCCATAAAAGGGGGAGTAATGTCTCAGAGGAGGTTGATTCTAGTTCGATTCAACTAGATTCGACTCAATCCCCACTTTCAACCCGATTCACACCTGAGAAACTGCCCACCACTACCACCGCAACCACGATCAAGGGGCTTGAGACCGCTGCCTCCCACACAACCGCCAGAACCCCTACCGCAGCTCACCTTTGAGCGCTGAGTCAACACGAGCGTGACACACCCCGCTGGACATAGGGCCCCCCGCGTTGGCCTGAAATCCAGATAAACCGCCGTGTCCGGTTCATCTTGGCGCTTACGCCATCGAGGGAGGAGGCACGCAGTACAAATCTTTATTGCCGCACCGGCACCCGCCGCCGCTCGAACCGCCGACGCTTGGCGCGCTGTGGGGCACGCCAGGTGCAATCCGCATCTCCACCAACCCTCATGGCGCTCCGCCTCGCTTTCACCTCGCCGCCGGAGCACATGCTCCCCGCTGAACTCCACCGTTTTTTCGAACGCCGGCATTCTTGACGCCGCCACGCACTACGTAGATGATCCTTCGCCGGATCCGCCGGCCGAGGGAGAGCAAAGATCGCCACCACGCGCGCCTCATCATCACGGGCCTGCCGCTGCGAGGCGTGCAAGGCGAAACCACCAGCAAGCAAGGCGCCTCGTGCAACGGATTCGAATCCGGCCGACATTTCCCCTGGGCCGACTCGCTAAGGGCTCCTCAGAACCCTAGGCCTCGGGAGATCCGCACTCGGGCGCCCACTGCGGGAAGGATGCCCCAAACCCTAATCATCGGAAAACGCCCGCCCCGCCATACCGAGGGAGTCCCTGCGGAATCCACGCAGCGCGAAACCTCTCGCCGGCCTTCGCCAGAGAGCACGGGCCAGCCTCCCGTCGCTCCACGGAACGCTACCCCATGGACATGCACTCAGAGCGCATCCCCCAGGATGCGTGACGAGACCTGGCCACGCCGCCTCCTGCCCGATTAGGCCTCGGGCCCAGAGCGCAGGGACTCGCTCTACTACCCGTAGAACAGAACTTCATTCACGCATTCGGCGCCCGCGAAATTCAGACGATGAAGACGAATACTATGACCCCCACGAGGGAATGCTCGAACGTTGAAGTCCTACGCAGATGTGGGTCGCTTCAACACTGGGGTCTCGGCCGAGGATCGACGTGACGCAAGCCACCACGCATGAGCCTCGCACCAAGCTTCTCCGCCCCGCCCGCACGGCAGAGAGCGCCGCCACAGCCGCCGGCCGTAACGCCACAACCGCAAGACTTGCGTAACCGATTCGGGCGGAACTGCACGGTACTTCGACGCATCGGAGCGAAACATTCAACGGAACAGCTCAGCTGTACGCCTCCGAGCACTCTCAGCCCCCGGAGGCGGCGATCGCACGCTCTTCACGGAGTGCCACACCTTTCCCGACATAGCAGCCCCCGGGCAACCGAGCAAGCTCTCATCGAGCGGCGGCAGCCCATGCTCGCCGACGCAAGATGCCCGAGCCCTACCGCTGAGGGAAGACGGATTCGAAGGCTCGCGCATCTCCTGATAAGGCAGCCGTATAACAAAGCGGAGAGCTCGGCCTCCGTGAGATCGGGTCATGACATCGCGGCGACGAGGAGAGTCCGACAGCCGGCAAGGCTCAGCCCAGTCGAGCAAAGCCGCTCGCAGGCTTACCGGGAACGCCCGAACGACAACCGCAAAGAACCGCCCCTGCTCGCTCGATCGCATCGAAGACCTTCGCCAAGATCGTCACCGGTGTGCACCCGACCGGGACAAGATCGAGCGACAACGAGCATCGCCGCGGAGGTAGCCCACTCAGGGCGACCGGCGGGACGAGACTCCCATGCACGGCGCCGGGAAGACCGAGGGTACTCCCGTAACCTCCCGGCCGTGCCTGCCTTCACAAGGGATCGAGAGCACCACTCCCCGCCGCCGCTTCAGGCCACCTAGCCACCTTGAGAAATATACGGAGAAACTCGCCCCGAGGTATGGCCGGACGACATCGGCCGGCCCGCCAGCCTGGGGCACTTGATGACAAGGTGATAATCGTGAACCCGCCCCTCGGTACCCTCCGAAGTCCCGCCGTGGCTTGGCCGAACACCTTCCGCCCAACCTCATATCCAACCGACAGATTTGGTGAGGACCTTCAAAGGCAACTCCAAGGCACGATCTACGCCCCGAAATTTTGGGACCTTCTGGAATCCGCCGGCAAAAGTCCGACGAATCCTTGCGCCGACTACATCCGGGCGCTTCCCAAGCAGCGACCGAGGTCCCCAATGTGACGGATTCGACGCCATAGGGGGGCCTTCTTGGCCGCACCTCATGCCGAGACCTCGTGAAGAAGCCGGACGCCGACTCCAACCGAGGCAACGAATCCAATGGACATCGCCACCAAGTTCGCCAGCAGTGAGGAAGCTGTCGGCCTGCTCAATCAGCCCTAGCAAGGGGAAGCGCAAGGAAGAGGAGCCCGAGGGATCTCAACCTCGGAGAACAAGAAGAAGAAGAAGAAGAAGATAAGAGCCGCGCGGGCAAAGCCATGCCGCCTAAGCTTAGACGACGATGAAGACATGGTGGTCGCGGTCGACCGCAAGGGGCCCCGGCCCCCGCCACAAGAAACCTTCGACGACATGCTCAAGAAGCCATGCCGCAACCATAACTTCCCGGCCTAGCATACCCTGGGAGTGCAAGAAGGTACGCCAACATTTCGCCAAGCTCAAGGCCATCCCCGAGGGTGATGAGGAAGAGGCTCCCGAGGGTGGCGCCAAGGGCAACGAGGAGTTCCCCGGCGGTGAACAACCGCTTCATGATCTTCGGCGGCAAAGACTCAAAGAATATGTCCGCAGCGACAAGAAGAAGAAGCGAGCCGCCGAGGTCTACGCCACGGAGCCAAGAACCCCCCGGTCCGCTGCAAGTGGTCGGATCGTGCCATCACCTTCGACCTCATGGATCACCCCCAAAAGACATCCCGAACCCGGGGCTTATCCACCGGGTGGTGGATCCCATCATCGCCAACACTGCTCACCAAGGTCCTTATGGGACGGAGGGAGCAGCCTCAACCTCATCTACGAGGAAACCCCGACCTCCTCGCAGACAAGTCCAAGATCCGCCTCGAGGGCCGGCATTCAATGGCGCCGTCCCCGCAAGCAACTTAAGCCCCTCGGGCAGATTGACTTGCCGGTGTGCTTTGGAGACCCTCGAACTTCAGTGCAGAGACTCTCATTTTTGAGATTCTTGGGGGTCGCGGTACTTACCACGCACTCCTGACGGCCTTGTTACGCCAAGTTCATGGTCTGTCCCGAACTACACGCACCTCAAGCTCAAGATGCCGGGGCCAAACGGTGTCATCACCATCGCCCCTCACACCATCACGCATATGAGTGCGATGTAGAGAGCGGAGTACGCCGAGGCACTCGCCATTGCCGAGGCACTCATCGCCGACGCGAAAAAGGAGCTTTGACGAAATCACGATCGAGCACGAGGCCAAGCGCCGCGGAACTTCGAGCCCTCCGCACAAAGAAGGTCCCACTCGATCCTAAGAACCCGGCGGAGAAGCCGCCACCATCACCGACCTGACCCAAAATAGGAAGCGCTTGCTCGCCGATTCCTCCGCGCGAACGCCCGACGCTTAGATGGGGACCCTCGACATGCCGCATACCGAGGGATGTCGCCGAGCACTCCCTAGACATCCGGCCGGGATCAAAGCCACCATGCGCCGCTTGCGCCAAGCCGACGACGCCTAAACGGAAGATCATCGGGCGAGGAGATCCACAAACCGGCCGGAAGCCGGATTCATAAAAGAAGTATTCCATCCCGAGTGGTTAGCTAATCCTCAGATTAGTAGAGAAAAAGAATGGGAAATGGCGGATGTGTGTGGACTACACTAGTCTCAACAAAGCATGTCCGAAAGTTCCTTTCCTTTGCCTCGAATCGACCAAATTGTCGACTCCACCGCGATGCAAACGTTGTCCTTTCTTGACGCCAGATTCCTCGTTATCACCAAATCAAAATGAAAGAGTCCGACCAGCTCGCGACTTCATTCATAACACCCTTCGATGTATTGTTGTTTCACCATGCCATGCTTCAAGGCCGAGGAACGCTGGTGCAACATACCAGCGCTGCATGCAAATCATCTTCGGGGAACTCATCTGACGGATCGCGGAGGCCTACGCCGATGACATTGTGGTCAAATCCAAGAAAACGCCGGATCTCGTGGGAGACCTCTGGGAAGCCTTCGAAAGTGCCTAAACAAGAAGGGAGTCAAGCTCAACCCCGAGAAGTGCGTATTCGGGTTCCCCGAGGGATGTTGCCGGGCTTTATTGTCTCTCAACGAGGCATTGAAGCAAACCCGACTAAGGTGGATGCAATCACCAAGATGGGTCCGATCCGAGACCTCAAGGGAGTACGTATCATGGGCTGCCCGGCTTCATTAAGCAGTGTTCATCTCACGCCCGGGAGAAGGGCCTGCCCCTCTACCGACTTCTTCGCAAGTCCGGAAGCGCTTTGCTTGGACCCCCGAGGCCAAGAGGCCCTCGGCAACCTCAAAAACTCCCCACAAACCCACCGGTCCCGGTACCGCCAAATCCAGAGAAACCTTGCTCTTTATATCGCCACCGCCACTACCCGTGGTCACGGCGGTGGTCGGGTAGAGCTGCCGAAGAGGGACACACGCTGCCGTACAACGCCCCGCCTACTTCATCGCTGAAGTGCTTTCCGACACGAAGACAAGGTATTCGCAGATGCGTAAACCATCAGACGCCATCGCATTTCAACCCGAAGGAAACTTCGCCACTACTTCCAGCGCATCCCGCCGCCGTGGTGTCCTCGCTCCTGGGGAGATTCTCCAAAACCGAGAGGCCACAGAAGAGTGGCGAAGTGGGCGGGGAGCCATGGGCGAAACCATATTGTTCCCGCCCCGCAAAGCGATCAAGTCCCAAGTCCTAGCCGACTTTTGTGGCTGAATGGACCGATACACGCCTACCCCCGCACCCATCTAGGCCGAGTGCCGGACCATGTTCTTCGATGGATCCATGATGAAGACAGCGCTGGGGCTGATTGCTTCTTCATCTCACCTCTCGGGTTCACACGAGGTATGCCATCCGGCCGCATTTTCCTCGCCTCCAACAACGCCGCGGTATCACGAGGCGCCGGTCAATGGTTCTCGATCGCGGGCGACCTCGGATCCGACGGTTGGAAACCGGGGATTCGCAGTCGGTCATCACCAAGTCGCGAAGGCCTCGCGCGCCACTTTAATTCAAGATGGAGGCGCATCGCCAAGAAGTGCGCAAGCCGGAGGAAAATTCCATGGACTCGAGCACAAACACATACCCAAAGCGATATAAATGAGGCCACGGATGAGCTTGCCAAGGTCGCAAAGAACCCGAGGTACTCGCCTCCGAACGTGCTTACCCGAGATCTCAACGAACCCTGGCCAAGCACATACCCTGAAAATACCCTGGGGCTCAAGAAGGCGCCCCGGCAAAGCCACGCCCTCTCGGCAATGGCGGCCACCCAATCCCCCGACCGAGGAAGCCGCTGTTGGAGTACCTCATCCGAGATGAGCTGCCCTAGGGACAAGACCGGCCCGCCAGCTGGCCCGGCGGGCCAAGTCCTTTGCGCCTAATTGGAGAAAAAGGGAACTCTTACAAGAGAGGAGCCTCTGAGTGTACATGCGATGCATACCCCGGTCGAAGGCAAAGAATTGCTCGAAGACACGCACCGAGGGGAGTGCGGTCACCACGCCGCCCCGAGGACGCTAGTCGGTAAAGTCTTCGTGCAAGGCTTCTATCGCCCTCGTGGTACGGGACGCAAATCAGTCAGGCGCATCTGCAAGGAATGCCGCTCTACGCGCCGCCAGACGCATCTCCCAAACCAAGCATCGCAAACCATACCACTTACGTGGCCATTTGCGTTGTGGGGACTTGACATGATTGGACCCCCCGAAAAGGGCGCCCCTGAGGACACACTCACGCCCTAGTCGCCATCGACAAGTTCTCCAAATGGATTGAAGCCCCGACCGGTGGTGAACCCTCACACAGGGGAAACGGTGAAATTTTTGAGGATATCATCTCCCCGCTTCGAGTCCCGAACTCCATCATCACGACAACTAAAACCAACTTCGTGGGGAAAAAATTCCTTGACTTTTTTGATGACTATGGCATCCGGTCGATACCTCGGCCGTAGCTCACCCGGCACCAACGGTCAAGTGGAGCGTGCCAACGCATGATCCTACAAGGGCTCAAGCCGAGAATTTTCAATCACCGAACCAAAGACGGCAAAAAGGTGGTTCCAGAGCTGCCATCGGTTTTATGGAGCCTTCGAACGACCTAAAAGCCGAGCCACCGGATTTAGCCCGCTCTTTCTAGTCTATGGGGGCCGAGGCAATCCCGCCTCTGACATAGAATACGGGTCCCCAAGGCCGCGAGCCTACACTAAGCAAGGCAAACCAGCAGAAAGGCAAGACTCCATAGACCAAGTTGACGAGGCCCGAGACGCTGCGCCTCGCACTCAAAGAAGATATCGCCAGGCTCAGCAGAAATATCATGCCAAGCTGGCCGAAACCCCTGAGCTTCAAGTCAACGACCTCGTGCTCAGCCGAAAACAGATAACAAAGGGCGCCACAAACTCACGCCACTGGAAGGGCCTTACTTCATCGCTGAAGTACTAAGGCCCGGACCTACAAATCGAAGAACAAGAAGGGCGAAGTCTACTCCAACGCCTGAACATAGAACAAATTTTACGCCGCTTCTACTCCTTAAATTCCGCACTAGAAGTCAAACACTGTAGCTTTTTTCGCCAATAAAAAGATCTACATCTTTTACTTAAAAAGTACTTCTCGCAAAACCTTAAGGGAGTCTTAGCCTCGCCCAAAGACAAGACTAAAACTCCTCGTGGGCTACACGGGATCCCCGGGGACCCTCCCTCCTTTTTTTTTCAAAACTTTTTTCAAAGAAAAAAGTTCTCGCGCATACTGATCGATTGTTTAAGCCGCGAGGGTCGCACACGCTGAAAATCCTAAGTAAGATAGCCAACCAAGCTGGGCACCCCCCGCACCCGTGCCCGCTATCTTACAAACGGAGAAAATCCCAAGCAAAGTAGCCGAGCCAAACGGATCGCCGAGGCACCCATGCTCACTACCTTGCGAAGGATAAGGCAAGCAACCCGGCCACACAATAAACATGAAATCCGAGGAACGCAACCTTAAAAACATAAGTGCACCCGCCAAGGCCATGCACTGGGCGGCGCCATTGTTTATACACATCCATCTCACAAGCTTCAATCTTTTCATGCAAGGAAGGATCAGGGGAGGCCTCAAAACTTTGCGCTCACCGCCGGCCGAGGAAGCCTCGGCATGAGCAAAGACCCTCGGCGGCCAAGCTTCCTCCCGAGGGTGGCGCTGCCCCGGGCTGCCCTCGGACGGGCGCCCACCATCTCCGTATCCGCCCTCATAGGTGGACTCTATGGGGAGTACGGGACATACCCCGTCCTCAAAGCGAGGACAACAGAAAATCGCGGCGCCCATCCACGGTAAGTCTATAGATCTTGTCTTGGCGAAGGCCGGCGGCATCCTCTCGTGCCGGATCAACTCTCCCCTCACATCGGAGCCGAGGAAGAAGCCCCGCCGCGACACCGGCCCCGCCGTGACTCCATCGAAGTGGAGCATCTTCACGCTGTGCATGTGCGAATGCCGTCGAAGGCGCTCCGAGTTCGGACCGTAGGAACCCACCGACGCCGCCAGCGATCAAGGCGAGCCGAGGGCCGCCCCCTCCGTTGCCCGCCCCGGGCGACGGCGTAAGTCCGACGTGGCCTCCTCCAACTCCCGCCGCCTCTCCGTCCTTCCCGCTCCACCCCTGGGCGAAAGTGGTCGCTGCATGCACGCCCTCGTCCGGACATTCTCCGCCTCTCGGCAACAACCACCAAGACAGCGTCGCAGCGACGACGCCTATCAGAAGGCACAAAGCCCGCCAGAGGGGATAGGACGCACTTCGGCATCAATTGCCAGCCCCAAAGATGACGCTGCGTCATTCGCAAAGCGACTGGAGCCGGTCCTTCTCCTCCCGGGCCCTGAGGCCGCCCCGACACGGTACTGGGGCGCACATCTCGCCCCTTCTCGCCCATCTCGGACCTCCGTCCCGCCGCCGCGGCCTCCCAAGGGCCCCGAGGGACCGGCGTCCCCCGGTCTTGCCTATCCGAGCCATCTCGCGCCCCGCAGCCCTCGGCCTCGGCCCGGGCTTTGACAAGCTCCGCCGCCATGGTCCGTCGTCGAGACTTCCTCTCTCGGCAAGAGCAGCCAGTTTCCGGGAGGTCTCACTCTCCGCCCCTCCCCTGGTCAATCTCACCCGAGTTCGACCAAGGCATTCCGGGGCCAGACGTTTCAGGCGAAGGAGCCCGATTCCTCCCCGGCGGCGACCCGAGAGTCTGCGAACCCACACTACCCACTGATCAAGACACAAGCACAAAGGACATGCAACAGGATGGCCATCAAGATATTCACCGCCGCCGGCTTCCGCGAGACGGTCGGCGATGGTCTCCGATCCGCTAGGGCCCTCGGGCGGCCCATTGACGGATCCGCTCATGGGTCTCTCCACGCCTGACCCCGAGCGGTCATCGATCACCGTGGCGGCAGGACCCCCTGGAACATCACCCAAGGTCAAGGTGGGACCGCCCCTGGGGGCCGGGCACCCGGGGAATACCGCCCACCGGCAACTCCCCAGATCCGAAACCCGAACCAATAGAAGTCCGTGGGCCCTTCACCGGCTGTACCGACCACGGGACGCTCCTCACGCCACGGCCAAGACGACAAGCCGCCAGGGCCGCCGAATCCGGCACGTGAGCCGGGTGTGGGCCGACGCCGCGGCGCTCGGGCCACAGCCGAGCCAGAAAGCAAAGCGCGATTCTGCGCTGCTCTCCGCCGCGTCGAAGAGCCCTCTTGCGAGAACTCCCGAACAAAGGGGACCACCCGGGTGGGCGGCGGCACGACCTCTTCTGGGCGGCGCCACTTGCTCCGCACCGAGCCGGTGTCCTCGGGCGCGACCAAACTCTCCGTGTCGGGTCACCGACGGCCGGGCAGCCAGCCCACCATCGCCAACCATAAGCCCGTACCGCCCGGCGCGGGGTCTCGGACGGAAACCCTGACCAACCCCACTCGGGCCTGGGGCCAAGGCCACAGAGGACCGACGCCGGCCGTGAGGCATCTTTCACCGCCGGACCCCTCTCTCCGCGTTTGGGGAGGATTGAGCGCTTAGCCTTCGTGGCCTTCTTGGGGTGCGTAGCAACGGCTGCCCCCCGCTTTCCTAAGGCCCAAAGACACGCCAAAACAAGGCAACCATACGCCGAAGAAAATCAAGATTGCAAAGGCAAAACGTGGAACTCACGGCCCGAGGTATCGCCCTCGGCGCCGATGAGGCTTGCGATGGCCGCAATTCGGCCGCGACTCTGACGCCAACAAGGCCGCTTCCACCACGCGTGACGCACGGGGCCGGATCGACGGGGGCCGCCGCTCATCCCCCAACCGCATTCGCGACACGCCGAGGTACTACCGTGGGCGGAGGCGCCGGTTCTTCTTCCTTCAGCGCCGCCGCATGCCGACGGCGCCGACGTGGCCGACACCAATGGTCCCGAGGACTCCTGGCCAGAGGAACCCCTGGGCGTGCGACGGGTGCCGCCTGCTCCCGACGTCCCAGCCTCGGCTCAGTTTCCCACCGGAGCCCCGACCGGGGTCCGGGAGAACCCCATGGCCTCGGCCCATCCGAGCCGGCCATGGAAACACTACCGACGCAGCCCACATAGGAACTCATCCTCCGGTTGCTGTCCCTCCCCTGGGTGGTCGAGAGGAGCGCGACTCGCCCGCTCCGTTGTTCTCAGTCACCCACGCTTCTCGCGAGCCAATATTCCTTCTTCCCCTTCGTCTCCTGGCCCTTCCTCAGAAATGCCCGAGCACGGCTCGCAGCCGGCGGCCGGGCGGCCCAAACGCACGGGAGGAGGGGAGTCCCTGTGAGTTGAAACGACCCGTGAGGAGGAAAAAGGAGAACCGCCATGGCAACAATGCACCGGAGCGGCAAGGACACCGAAGCCAAGAAGCACTTACTGTGAGATATACCCTGGCCGTGGTGATGGGGATTCAGTGATAGGGCGCCGGGTGTTAGACCCCAACGCATCCTCACCCTCTTGGCCAAAGCCATCTATGGAAAGGCGCCCGACATCCGCAGACGCCACAAGACCTTTGCGCCAGCGCCCACCTTGCACATGAGCAAGGCTAGTCCATCAATGCAAAGAACTGACGGCGATGAAAGGCGGCGACCACGGGCGGGCGGCGTTTCACGCCCTTCCCGAGTCGCAGACCGCCCGCCAGCCCTCCAACCGATGATGATCCTCCGAGGGGGGACCCTGCCCACTTCGCGGCGAAAGCTTGAGGACCCGCCCGGTGTGACGCTGGGAGCGCTGCTCCCATCGTTAAGTGAGGTAGAACCACCGATCCTCGCCACCCCTTTGTTCGAGGAGGTGAGCTTGGATAGGATGTACCCATCGCCTCGGGTTCGCCTCGTCAGCCCGCACGGACTTGGAGCGCACAACCACCAACGCCGCAATGCCCTCCATGGCTGGCCCCGCGCCACCGAGGGCGTAAGGTCCGCCTTGAAGAACCACAACCTGAGATCCCAATGCGCCGATCCCCGTGAATCCTCACACAGAGGGTGACAAAACAGAAGATGGCGGCCCGGGAGATTGAGTTCCAGGTGGGTGAAGCTCGACATCATAGAAGTGGAGGACGCCTTATGAACCGACCATCAAGATCCCGGCCACGCCGGTGAAGATCCATCAAAGCCTACCACACGCAGCCATCACGAGGGTTAGGCCCTCCTCCCCCCAACCCGGGAGCAATCCACTCCGGCCGCCTTGCCGGTACGGGGGCGAGGAGCCCTTCCCGACCAGCGCTGAAGTTTCTCCTCCGCCGCCATCGACCCCGCCACGTCCGCCGAAAGACCACCTCCCTCGCACCGCTTACCGCGACCGCGCCATGGGAGAAAGGGAGATGGAGGGTGGCAACCGCTAGCAACCCCAATCACACGAGCGCAAGGCAAGTGAATCTCTCCCCTTAATCTCTCCTTCACTATCTCTCTATCTCCCGATTGTGCAAAAAGAAGGCAAGAAGGCGATGGCGAAGAGCAAGGGAGCAACTAGTCCAGGCCGCCGCTGGCGACCCCCATATTTATAGGGAAGGGAAGGCAAAACCGTCGGCCCGGGCAATCGAATCGACCGGAATGGATCGAATCCAAGATGGAACGGAAACCGCCATCCAACGGCTCGCCTACGTGGAACCGCCAAGGGCATTAATGCACCTTGACGGTGCCTCCTCGATCTCCGCCCTCGACAGAAGCCATTGTAATACGTCCCCCACGGACTGAACGTGCACGCCGCCTCGAGGCCGGGGAGGAGACGCTCGCCTTTCCGGGCCAGTGGGTAAAACCGTCCCCGCCGTCCATACCCAAAGCAGCGCTCGACCCCTAAGGGCAAAAAGTCGGCCCGATGAGCGGCTCCTCGCCCGCGAAACCAAACGAAGCTCGCTGCTGACACACCCTACGCCTGCAGGTTACTGTGCCGGGCCCACGGGTTTCTTTGCCACGCCTTTAGGATAACCCCGAGCCGTGACAGGAGGGAAATGCACAACCAGCCTATACCCCTGCCCCCCGGGCTCGGATTTCCCGAACGTGTTTAAGGTTCGCTGGGTGCCTTATAGAGATGTCCCATCCGTGGGAGGCCCACAGCCCCTGGGGTTGGTCCGGCCCAAACCCCGGATCCGCTAAGCGGTCCGCAGGTTCTCATGGGGTGAATCCAGATCACATAGCCGACCTTTGCTCCTGCAAGGGCACGGCACCCCGCTTAAACAGCACCCGCCATAACGCCACCGAGCACGGCACATTCCGGCTTACAGCATTGTGACGTGTCTCCCTCCCTCCCTCCCTCTCGGAGGGCGACCGAGGAGCGACATCAAAGCCGAGGAGGCTTGGGCTCCGACCTTTGCGCACAAAGCGGCCCCCGGCTGCCCATGCAAAACAAACACGCCCCGCACAAACAACAAGCGTAACTTAAGAGCTGTTTTAGTCTTGCCGACGGCGAGACATAAAGACTCTCGAAGGAATCCGCCATTCCATTCGAGGCCCAAGGGGTTACACCCAACCCAGCTACCAAGCACCCTTGTAGACGCAACCACCCCGAGAAACAACAAGGCGACAACTAACCCCCCAAGCGAGTCCTCACCGCCTGGGCTCTGGGGCTACCGCTTCGACCAAAATATTGGGCCTCGAGACATTCTCAAAATCACAGAATTTGTCGGCCCGCCGCATCAGGCCATTGGAGCCACGATGTTTACGTGACGCATTTGAGCAGGTAACGGCCCACGAGCGGCCCGAATGAAGTCACCATGACGCATAAGAAAGCCGCACGCCACGAAGGACAAGGTCAAGGACCTCTACCGAACAACGAACCACGGCGTTCCACGCCGACCGCAAGCCAAACCACATGGCTCCTGCCTCGACCTGCTTCGACACTCCCTCCGGGCCTCCGAGGCTGGCCTAGCTCACCACCCCCCTGGAAATCTTCGATCTCGTCCGAGGGGGCCTAGCTCACCACCCTGAAACCGCCCCTCGCCCGAGGAGACCAGCTCCATCCCTGCGAGGCAGCCCAACTAGCTCCAGTCTGCCTCGGGTCGCCGCCACCCTGGGCGTGGGAGGTTCCGTCCGGAGGAAGGAAACCGCCGCATTCATCGCGGTCGCGTGATGTGCAGGCGCCGCCATCGACACGCCTACCAAATCGGACCGAATCACCTCCCCAATCCGACCGATGGGACACAATGCCGAAAACAAGGATTTTGTTACACCACCCGCAAGACGGAACCAAGGTGACACCGCTCACTTCCTGCACCGGCCAAAGCGCCCACGCTGGGCCAAACTCCGCACTTGACACGCAAGGCAACAACCACCGGGACCGCCCTCGCCATGCGGATCGTGAGGGACGCCACAGACCCTGCCGCCGCCGTGGAGCGGCACGCCCACCATCGGATCTCGACGCTGTCTTCGCTGCAACGCCTTGCCAGCGCGCCCGGCAACGCATTATGCAACCTGCAGCCTCTGAATTAGCCACCTAGGGCAAATCGCCGATGTAAAATATTATCTCCCCCTCCTATAAAAGGGGGAGTAATGTCTCATTAGAGGAGGTTGGATTCTAGTTCGATTCAACTAGATTCGACTCAATCCCACTTTCAACTCCGATTCACGAGGAAACTGCCCACCACTACCACCGCAACCACGATCGTGGGGGGCTTGAGACCGCTTCTCTCCCACACGACCGCCAGTAACCCCTACCGCAGTTTCACCTTTGAGCGAGTCAACACGAAGCGTG
>JADLZK010009269.1:0-104502 GCA_015847255.1 Hyparrhenia diplandra | reverse complement strand
GCTATTTAACCTCGTCCGGGAACTGCAAAAGTACTAGGAATCCTTCCAAAGATACCTTTAGCTTTAAAGACAAGTCAAAAAGTGAAACACCATTTATGGTCTTTAAAATCAGTCAAAAAATGTTTTGAACAATGCTTGTATGAAAAAAGTTTTTTTAAAAGCGGATGGATGAAGTTTAACTTTATATGTTGATTTAAAAGCAAGTGATTAATTTAAGCAAGGAACATGTTATTGATGAAATTCAATTCAATGAATGCATAATTTTTTTTTATGAATATTAGTAACACTTGACTTGAGGATTGTAAAATAAGGTGAAGGGGTTAACCAAGGATTTGGCTTTAAGGAACTAAGTGAAAGGTGAAGGACTATCTACATGCTTTGTTTGTCAAAGAACCAAGTCTATGGAAAAAGAAGCAAGTGCTTAGGTTAGCACTAGGGAACTAAGCAAGAGAAACCATGCATTGCCAATTATCATATAATTATTGGATCCCGAGTTGAAATGACTTCAAGCTATAAATTGAACTCTTATGTGTTGAAATAGTTCAGTTTACAAGCTCAAGGAAGATTTGCCAAGGACCAAAACAAAGTTGGTTGCAGAATAAAATGGCATATTTGACAATAATGCTATCTCAAGAGGTTGAAATAGTCGCTTGCCCTTCACTTTTTTCTTAGTTCCTCACAGCGTTTTACCTTACTACCTTCAACCTATCTAGCCATCCTCATGTCACGCCATGTCTTGAAGCAACATTAATTAAGACTCCATCAAATTCCATTTCTTCATTAACATGATACTTGCTTCATATCTCATATCTATCTTGAGACAATCAAAAGCTTCAATTGATTCACCGTTGGGAGGATCAATATAGTATCATACAAGACCTCAGATTTGGAGGTGCCTTGATCAAGTCGTACAAGGCCTCGACATCCACTTTTTACGCGCTCTACCTTCAAGTACCTTGTCAAGAGTGTGGCAAGCTCTCGCCAAGTTGAATGCTTGTTTTTCCTTGGTTTTTTCTAACATATTGGGTTATTAGTAGTGCTCAGTACGTGTTGCTCTCTGGAGGGTGTTTGTATTTGTTAGAGGATGTTGTCGTGTATCCCTAGTAGGGTTTTTTTCAGCTGGTATTTTTAGCTTGCTTTGTCTTGTCTAGTTGTGCTACTGCTACTGACTCCCTTCGTTCTAAATTGTAATTCATTTGATTTTTTTAATCTTAAGTTTGACCGCTCGTTTTATTAAAAAAAAATTGTGCAAACATAGTCAAATTTTAGTCTTTCTTAAGGATCTTTTGTTAATAATGCATGCAACAACAGAAGAAGTGATAGTATGCACAAATTTTTGGATAAATCGAGTAGTCAAACTTAGAGTTGAAAAAGTCAAACTTCTAAATCAAGTTGAATGGTCTGGTGAGCAAGTGTCTTGGCTCTCTAGTTGGCAGCTGTATAGTTTCTTTACTATCTGTTTTTTTTTGTATAGGCTAGGCTATTACCCCTTTTTTCAAATATATATAAAATCTACGGTTACTATCATTGAAAGAAAAGACTTTTTTTGAGATTTGGCAGAGCATGGAGATGGAGTACAGGATCGAATATATAATTTGTAAAGACAATAGCACCACGATATGACAAATCAGAGAACGTAAAATTCAGGTTTATTCATTGATATGCATTCATACAAAAGAACAAAATAATGGACCTGATAATCAAACGACATTCACAGACTACCATTCAAACACTATAGACATTGTCGACAGCTAGCAAAGCCTTATCCCGGCCCGGTCAAACACAAACTGTCAAAGGATGGCCTTTTTCACAATTGGCAAGGATCAGAAGTCGACGTCGCACCTCGTCCCCAGCGTTGTCATGGGCGTGGCGTTGACATTGCCACCGGCAGCCGGCACGGGCAATCGCAGCACGCAGGTGATCTTGCTCCTGTAATCATGCCGGCGGATGATCCTAACCCTAAAGCTAAGGTCCGAGTACACCCTCACCTTGACGTAGTAAAACCCTTCCCCCTTCTCCCTCCCGTAGGTGCGCCGTGCGTCGTCATCGTTTATCACCGTCGAGCTGTCGAACGTGGCCGTGATCCTGGCGTCGCTCTTGCTGTCCACGTAGAACGGCTGGAGCGGGTCGAACCCGAAGCGGTCGCCGTCGTAGAACGCCTGCGCCTCGGCGTAGTCGTAGCGGATCCCGAAGCGGTTGGGGTTCCGCACGCGGATGACCACGGTGAGGTTGTACTGGAGGAGGTCGCCGCCGCCGTTGCCGGTGCCGTTGTTGCCGAGGTCGAAACGGGACAGCGCGGCGGAGTCGGCGTAGGCCTTGAGGTTGTCCGGGCGGAAGATGAGCCATAGGACCAGGACGGCCACGCCGAGCGCGACGCCAAGGGCCACGAGGGAGCTCAGCAGGCAGCGCGCGCGCAACCGCCACGGCGTCGTGCGGGTGGTGGTGGTGGCGGCGGTGGGTAGTACGCCGCCGGCTGCGGCGGAGGCATCGGCCGGCCGTAGTACGTGGGGTTCAGTGGAGCCTCCGGCTGCTGCTGCTTCTGGTAGGCTGCCATTTCTTTCGTTTTCGCAGTCGCAGACACGTGTGTATGTGTGGTGAATTTGCCTGAGATTGAGATTGGTTGCCACTGAGTACGGACGTGCACTAGTATTTATATGCAGCAATCGAGATGAGGAACGCGGAGAAATGCGAGACTTGGAATGGAACCGCGTTTCGTTATTCAGAGTTCCAGACGCGTCTGGTTTTTTTTTTTCCTTTGTAGAATGGTAGGACATGATCGTTGTTTTTTGTAACCCTGCGCGGCAAACTTGCAGCTGTTTCTTTCGTTTTGTGTGTGGAAAAATCGAGCTAGGAACGACGAAAAGGAGCAAGAGATGTCTGCTTCGCGGAAAGGTCATAGCCGCTATCGTATCGAACTGTGTTTTGGCCGAAATTTCGCGGGAGGAGCTCGCCTGGAGTCTGAAACCGAATATTATTATCCTCTAGTACGCGTTACACCGTACTAGTACGCCGTGGTAGATTTGACAAATTTTAAGGAAAAACATGTCCCGCATCCACAGCATAGCTAAGCAACAGAGGACCATTCGCACAGATCTCAATTACACGCCGCGCATCGCAGAATTCTTCTGTGTTCGCAGAGCCCGCTTCGTCCTAGCTCAGCAACTGTTCCGGTTCCTTCTAGTTCTCTGTTTCCACTTCAATTTCCAAAGAACAAAACGTGCAGGCACCCTGATTCTCTGTTCCCCGTACAGTAGTTCAGTTCAGCATCTTCGTCCATGAACCGGTCCATGAACTTGACGCGTGTAAGCGTGTTGTGTCGCTGACGGTCTGCAATCAAACGGTCACCCGCTGAAAAGTCGTTCCAATTCCTATCTGGGCCCATACATTTGTTTTAGGGAAAAAGTCTACTTTTTACCCCTCAACTTTCACGAGTTCTACTTTTGAATCCTTAACTTTAAAACCTGACAAAAAGAAGCCTCAACTTTTGAAACCGTACAGATTTAGTCTCTCGGCGGTTTTTTCGGTGGTTTTGCTACAGTGAACACGGATTCGCTACAGTACATATGGTTTTGATTTTTTTCCTTTTCAAATTTATTTTGGCGGAAACTTTGAAAAATCATAACTCTTCTACACGATATCGGATGAAGATGATTTTTATATGAAAATTGTAGCTCTCGACGAGATTTACAACTTTCTAGTTTTGAGTTTTTCATTTGACGATGTTAAGGTGCTTAAAAAATTTATATAAAAATACAAAACACTATAATAATCGCGTACTTAACTATAGCAAAAATATAATCGCATATAAAAAGTACAGCACCATGAAAAAATTGTAGCCCTCGACGAGAGTTTTAAATTTTTTAATTTTATTAGACTCCACATGAGTAGATCTACGAATAAGAAGATAACATAAAAGTATGAACAACTTAATATCTTTGTGGAGCCTTTTATACTATTTTATCGACATGTTAACAATTTTAAATATAAAAACTCAAAACTACAAGAATCTAGATCTTTTAGAATGCAAAAATTTTGGTATACAAACTGTCTTCATTTGAAGACAAACAAAAAAATTACTAACTTTCTAATACGACATGCAAAAAGTACGCGATTATTACGGTTTTATACTTTTGTATAATTTTTTTAAGCACCTTAACATCGTCAAATGAAAAAACTCAAAACTAGAAAGTTGTAGATCTCATCGAGAGCTACAATTTTCATATAAAAATCATCTTCATCCGATGTCGTATAGAAAGAGTTATGATTTTTCAAAGTTTCAGCCAAAATAAATTAAAAAAAAAAATCAAAACCGCATGTACTGTAGCAAATCCGTGTTCACTGTAGTAAAACCACCGAAAAAACCGCCGAGGGACTAAATCTGCACGGTTTAAAAAGTTGAGGGCTTTTGTCCGGTTTTAAATTTAAGGGACCAAAAGTAGAAAAGTTTCGTGAAAGTTGAGGGACTAAAAGTAGACTTTTTTTGTTTTTAGTGGAATCTGGGCCCATACATGCTCCTTCCTGTTTGGGCCTCTTAGTCTAAAGAAGCCTTGGGAAACGGCTGTTCCAGCGCAAGCCCAACAGAGTAAACGTACCCTAGCCGGCCCAGTATATATAGATTCCGGAAGGAGAGAGTTTGGATCCTTTGGGCCGACCCATAGGCCCGATCGGCAACCTCACCTTACTGGGCTTCTTCCTTGAGGCCTTGATCATCAGGAGTCGATCACAGTACATTCGACCCAACCCGACGCCACCGTGAGCTTCAGCGCCAGATGGCACTTGACCGTCAGCGTGCTCGCCGAGGTGGTCATCAGCTCGCCGAACTTGTACCGCACGACCCCGTTCACCCAAAGGTCCACGGGGAACACCCCAGCGCGCCTGTCGTCGTCGAACGCGGCGAGGCTATAGTAACCCAACTCCATGGACGTGTCGCCCACGAGCAGGGCCGGCACCGCGTCGGCGTGCCTCGTGCCCTGGAACGACACCGGCAGCGCGGCGCGGCCGAAGCGCTCCTCCTGGTAGAGCCCCGCCGCCTGGAGCTGGTCGTAGTAGATGGACACGCGCCTGTTGGGGTTCGAGACGGCTACCACCGCGGTGAGGTTGTAGGACAGCACCGACGTGGTGTTGTCGAGGTCGAAGCGGGCGAGCGTCGCGGTGGCGACGGCGACGTGGATCGTCCGGGGCCGGTAGATGAGCCAGATGAGGAGCGCGAGGGCGCCGATGAAGATGCACGCGCCGATGAAGGCTCTTACAAGGATACGGAACGGGCTCATGCGGCGTGGTGGTGGCGGTGGCGGCGGCGGCGGGGGGTACACATACTGAGTAGGACCGGCGCCGGTTACGTAGGTGACCTGCTCGCTGTAGCCATAGACAACATGCTCCTGTTGATGGTTCATAGCTAGAGATGTCGTGATGATGAGATGACACCAGGGAACCGAGTGATGATATAGAGGTCGGCATTCTACAAGGCTGATGATATGCGTGAGGAAATTTTGATGACATTTCCAAGACAAGACGGACGATACGTTCCAGAGGTCCTCAATTGCCTGTCAGGAATACTAAAATTTGGGCAGTTGGCCGTTGCTCTATGCCTTTTTTTTGGGGGGAGAACGTATTGGGCAGAGGGCACGTATTACATTTAGAAATACACTAGAGATCGGCCTTCACAAGACGCCAGGGAGGTAGGGCCAGCTGGTCTACGATAAAACTATTGCAATGGGTATTGAAAAAGAAACGGAAACGACAAAGCCCAACAGCATCGAAACTGGCACTAGGAAACGACACTGTAAATGCGACAATGTGCAATTGCCGGCTAAGCTCCAGTTCTCACTGAACGCTGATATTGGCTCTCCTCATGTGCACTCATCGAGCCGTTTTCTGAATACTCATTGTTCCTCTGCCACTGTCATCAACCGAATAAGGCTATTTCGAAAATGAAAACTTGCACTTAAATGGAACTTTCCCCTTCCAAAGGTTGTTTTTGCGCCAGGCAATGAGGTCTGGCCATGAAAAACAACCTCTGTAAAAGTGACTACGAGTCGTGAGTCTCGTGACCTCTGACTAATGTGTCCATGATGACTAATGACATTACTCAGCACTAATACATGGAGCAGGCTTGGTAGCAGACTACCAGCAGCGGCGGTGGCGGGCAGCCATTCATCAGCAAGAGGTTCAAAGCCAGCGGGACACACGGGCCGGCTGAGATGGCAAAGTTGCGAAGTTGCTTGGGAACAAATGGAGCTCCAAGTCCAACTGCAACCTGGTAGTAAGGCTATTGCTCGTGTGAGCATTGCTTATAACATGGGAAGACTTGTAAGCATGTATGGTGTACTAGGTTCTATGGTTTCAATAATAGGAAATGAAGGAATATAATTACTGCAGAAAAAAAAAATGCAACTCTGCCTGAACAAAAAGAGTTGTGTGCATCTGATGCTAAAATCAGCTTACTAAATAGCCACAAACTGTTATCAAAATGCATATATGTGGGGTGTTCTAAGAGTTTCAGAAGAGAACGTAGGCAAAACAAATGCAAAAAACACATTTTTGTACATTTTCTTGGTAGAATTCGGATAGTTTCAGAAGAGAATGTAGACAAAACAATAATTGATCAAATTAATCTTTCTATTACTTCAATCGTGTAAAATTTTAACACCATTTCTGGGAAGCCTTATTATTTTCTATTCACAAATCTAGGCTATTTACAACATGTGCTGTAAAGAATGAACAACTATCGAAATGGAAACAGGAAACACACAATACCAAGAAGCCAGATATGGACAAGACAGCCATTGCATATTCAGGAGCACAAACAGAAATCAACCAAATCAAAAAGGGTGCCGCAAAGGCTATGTGTACTCACGTTGAACTTCGGCTCGCTTCGTCATTCATCATGCCTTTGAAACTTTTAGCCAGCCATATTGCTGTTTCTCGAGGGGACACCTTGGCCTTCCCAAATGGCTTTAGAACAATCGCAAGCTCCTCCAGCCTACTGTGCTCCAGTAGCTCTGCAGAAAGCTCTAAGAGCCCTTCGAGAGCCTCAGCTCGCTGCCTGAAGGATGTCACATCTAGTATTTCCTTAGCCGGAGCTGCTTCCTGCTTAAACCCATTGTTGGTCTGCGGAGTACTAAAATTTCCTTCCGGTATGGTGGGCAATTTTATCACATCTGTACTGGCTGGTTTCTGAAAGGTAGTATTAGCTTCTACTACATTTGGACTCACTGTAGCAGAATCTATAGGTCCAGAAGGTATCAGGTTTGGCTCTATACTCCTTACACCTATCTCTTCTCTTACCACGTTAAGATGCTTGTCAACATCAATGCTCTCTGATCCGGTTCCTTTTACTGGCTGCTCACCATTTGCACGGAAACTGCTGTGGCTTATGACATGTATGATGTCCTCAACTGGAGCAGGATTTAAATGAGGATCTGATGGTTTCTCCGATGACTGGGGAGGAGTGGATCCTCTGCCTGGTTCAGTGTTCATCGTTGTTGTTGGGACAAAGGAAGAAAGACCTGGTACTGATGAAAGCAGTTCCTGCACTGTGAACTTGTCTTCATCACTTGGTACAGTAACTGTGTCACTGCACTGACCCACCTGACTGGAGGGCATTCCATCCTTGCAAATAAACTCTTGTTCGGTAATATCAGAAGATTGCACCATGGCTGTGCTCAGACTAATATCACCATTACTAGACATTTTCTTCTCACAATTGGTTGTGTTGATCTCTACACTTGTTTTTACTTGTTATGCCTTGCATTTGTATGTTAGTGTCAGGAATCAAACATTTGCAGGATGAGACCAAGTAGGTTGGCGAGTCAGGTTCAGACAGTTCAGACTGGTTGGTATTTTCAGCATAACCAATCGTACTGGAACAAGCGCTGCTGTCTTCCTTGGTTGCTAAAGCCCTAGGTGGAGCAGATTTTGCTCGTGAATTGTCTGGTTTTCTCTCAAAATCTTCCAGATGACTTGGAGGAACCATTGGAACACTTGGAAGTTCCACCACAACATTGCTTGGACTATGGGGAGGCCGACAAGGACTCCTTGCATGCTCTGCCATGACCTTATTGTGAGCTCTCTTTATCCCAGTGTGTTGACGGCTTGGACTTGCTAGTCCTTGCCTCCGAGCAGGAATACTGGTGCATCTAATAAAAATGGGCGGTGTTCTGTTCTTAACCTTCCCTGCGGCAGCATCAACTTCTCCAACCTGCTTGACAGGGTGTGGATGTAGCAGCTCATTAATTCTAACCTTCGGAGAATGCTCAACAATTGGTGACTGCAAGATAGAACCAGAAAAGAATTAACAAACACAGAGAAGTGGATTTAAGGCTTTTAGCACAAGAAAACCATTTATCCTTACCAAATGCTTCAGGGGAGGAGATGTGTGTCCTCGTTTCACAGGTTCACAGCTTGCATTTGCTGATTCATGTGACAGAACTTCACTAGATCTTGAACTGGAGGAAATATCACTTTGCTTTGAGTCATCAGATGAGCGTTCTCTATTGCTAGGTGAATTTAGCTTTACACGGCTAGCTCTCACAGGAGAACTGCTTTCCCTAAACTTGCTTTCCTCTCTTAGAGTTGTCAGTGTCTTCTTGATTATCTTTGGCTGCTTATTCTCATGTCTGGGATGCTGATTATCTTGTACAGATTTTGATGAATCTTGTCTCTCGAGTTCAGGACAAGCAGTATCTTTATGGCTCTGAAGATCAGGAGTTTCAGCACCCTCAGTACCAATGGTGTTGTTGGAACTTGAAGCTAGTCCTGACGTAGTTATTTCACTTGATTGTATACTATCCATATCACTACCAGTTCCAGAAATGCTACTACACTGACTCCCAGACATACTTCTCTGACTGCTCCGTGAATTGGTGATAGGTTTCTCTGGCGATCGACCATGATGTAATATATCAGCAAACGGACGGTATTGATTTACATAAGGTTGCAGGTACGGATTTTTTATAATCTCAGATGCCTGTTAACAAAAAATGTAACAAATACTCTAAGAATCTTATAGATGTGCATGACAAACAGGTATTGCAGCTGCAGGGGATGTATCTATTTGCATTGTAGCTTACAGTAGGCCGATGTTCAGGGCTCTTCCTCAACATGCTTTTTGATGAGTGTTTTCCTGCATTCAACAGTAGAATGGGATCATTAGGTAGCCATACACTGAATAATATTTCCAAACAATAGAGAAACTGCTATGACCTTGAATTCATGTACAGACAAGAAAGATGGATGGAACTATTATATATGACCAATTTCATTGCCAAATGTACAGTTCAGGTGTACTTACATAGATGAAGAATAGCAAGTAGGCAAAGGGCCAATGGAGGAGCGATTTATCTTACTTATCAGTCCAGCCATATCCTGAAAGAAATATGAACTAATCTTAAGCTTACCTTAACTTCTATAGTTTTGAAATTAACAACACCACGTAGTAAAATATGAAAAGGCTGAGAGATGAGATGAAACTGAGGGACAACAGCAATTTGATAAAATGCAGTCAAAAGGAACTGTTATATACACCATTTTTATTCAAAGCTTCCATCTAATTCCATGCTCTAACATGTATCAGTTTAAATGCAAAGCACTCAAACTCTGACCTCTTGCATACATTTTGGAGCCATGAGATATTTTCAATCATTCACACAAGTCAGGAATGAATTTCCTGGATGGATCATGAAGAAATTTGATCCAATATGTTATGAACCTGAAAGATATTATATAATGCTTCACATACCATGCCCATTTAATGTGCACTCGCAAATACATAAAGAGGGGAACCAAGTAGGCAGGCAGGAGGGAGGGAGGGAAAGGTCTGAGGGTGACAAATGCCAAGCAAAAGCCAGAGCCACAGGCTGAAGAGGTCAATGGTCTTTTTTTTGGCGACTGATAAAATGAAAGTGAGAGAAGAACTGAAAGTGGCATATATAGATGCTAATGACACAACCCCTCAATGGAAGATGCTCAGTCACTCTTCCCTGTTAAAGCTTGGGTCTGAATCCTTAAAACCATATAGTTTTGGCTCATCTTTCATTTTCGATAGCAGCATGCTTAGCTAATACCTTAATTTTGAAGGACCCTAATCACTCTGATCCTTCCATTAGGCATCTTAGGGACTTCCTGCATCAATTGGCATGTCATCTTTTCTATAAATCTGTGTATGACACACATGCTCATTTTCCTAGTTGATTGGTTTAGACGTTAATAAGATATAAAAAGGGCAATTTTTTTTCTCGAACATGCGTGAGAGCTGCGAGTCATTTCATTAATTGGTAGGAAACGGTCCGATTAGATGCGAATCCACGGCTTAGTTAGTGGTTTGTTGCACTGGCGCCCTTGTATCTACGGGAAGAAGGATGTGGTTCGAATATGGGACCTGAACTCAAATTGACAGCATCCACTAGCAGACAAATATTCAAATCATCTCTGTATACAAACTAGTGTTAAATAACGGTAATGATGCGAGGATTATAAGCCAAATAAGAACTCACAAAAAGCCTTGAAAGCAGGTCGATGAGCAGCCATCTCATACATACAACATCCTGCAAAGTCACCAGTTAAAAAGAGGCATCTAATATTAATATATTTAAACATCTCTTCATATGTAAGAAATTATTACCAAGAGACCATATATCTGACTTGAATCCGTAAGGAATGTCTGCAAGCAACTCTGGGCACATGTAATTTGGTGTTCCCACAACCTAAGAAGTATCATTATGGAACATAAGATTCTGAGAACACACTAGGAAGCTAACATAATGAAAGCAGAAAACAGACAAGGATTAGTCAAACATGTGGTTCCGGTTTTTCATTAGGATTTTAGAATAGGAACAAACAGAAATGAAGGAAAAATTTTGAAACAAGAAACAAAGGAAATAAGAGAAAAGGAGTACCGAAGAGGCTAAATCATCTGCCTTTAAAGTTTTGGCCAGGCCAAAATCTCCTGCAAGTAAAATGAGATATTAAAACAACAGAAATTAAGCATTGCAAAAAGTAGAGGTACAGTATTTGAAATAGCATGGGAAACTAACCAAGACGAATATCCTGTTCTTTGGTGAGAAATATGTTTGAGCACTGCCAAAAAAAGAAACGAGGTCAACACTGGATCCTGCTTCTTAAACTGACAGCATCTCTATTCTTTGCTACTTACCTTGAGATCTCGATGCAAAACAAAGTTTGAATGCAAGTAGTCAACAGCTAATGCCAATTGAGCAAACCATTTCAGTAGTTTCTGTAGGTCACTAAGAAACAGTTAGTGCATATTTCCAAACTGTTGTCTTGATGCATGGAAAAAAGGAACTGAAAAAATTATAGCAACCTCCTCAGGGAAGTATGTCCCATTTGCTTTTTCATCAATTCAGCCCTGCCAACGAGGAACATAATTAGACAAACAGGGTCATCACAAAGGCTGTAGAAAAGCTAGTTCAAACCAGCACAGGGCACTCACATATCGCCACCTTCACAGTATCCCGTCACAATGCAAACATAGCAGCCCTATCAAAACTCATGCGTTGAGGTTACAGAGGATGGAACAAAATAAAAGGCAAATACAGGAGCATGTTCCTGAAGCACCAACCTTCTCAACCCATGCCTCCTTGAACTCAACGATGTAAGGATGTTGCAAACGAGCAATAAGAGCCATCTGCAATTTCCATTTCCTCTGTCAGTTCACCGAAGAGAGTGCAAAATGACAACAAACAAATGAAAAAGCACATGAAAAACTCTGTTCTGTTGACCTCTTGGTGAGCAGACTTGCGGCATCGCTCTGTCTGCCTTGCAAGACGTATTTTCTTCAACACATACCTGCAGTAGCAAAGCAAACAGCTGTCAACTAGACAAATTCAGGGAAACAGACTCATCAGTAAACTAAACTGAACCAAGGCATCATACTTCTTTTTTTCTCTGTCTTGTGGTTGACGAGGATGGCAGCACCAAAGGCACCGCGACCAATCTGCTCCATAACCTCGTAATGATCCATCCGTGACTCCATGGGTCCCAAGTCCCAACCACTCAATACAGCTGCTAAATCTCTAGAGCAGCAACACGCGCTTGCAAAACTTCAGCCTCTAATATCAGAACATCTAGCATCTCCCGTTACGCGCCACAACTCCAATCAGCTCCGTACACTCGGCGATTTCTGCAAAAACCGTCGACAGGGTGTGAATGTGGATCAAGCAGTTCCGCGCAGTTCAAATTTGAACAAAACCGACCCCTGTTCCATCCAATCCAATCCAATCATAACCTTAAAAAGACCTGCTAACTCAACCACACGAGACAATCGATGGAAAACATTCGGCCACGGAAACCCACGCATGGATGCAGTTCAGCAACCGTCCTACACACGCACGGGAAAAGCGCGCACCCATCCCTCACAGGAAAGCTAGAAGTTTATCAACTGTACCGCGCACAGTTCCCACCAACCGCCACCGCTCGGGACAGGGACCTTACCGCTGGCGGGCCTCTCTCCACCGACATTGGCCACAGGAGGGAGCGCCCCGGCCGCCGCTCCACGGCGGTGCACTCTCCCGCTCCGGACGAGTCCCTCGCACGCCGCCGGCGACGGGGTGGGACCGCCGACGTCTCCGGCCGGCCTCCGCGGCTGCGCTCGTGGTGTGGTGTGGTGCCTGCCGCGGCCTCCGCTGCTGTGCTGTGCCGGGAGGAGGATTAAGGTTAAGGATTTTGTGTGGCCTTTGATCTGGAGTTTCGTTTTTGTTCTGGTGTGTGCTGTTGGTTGGTTATTTAAAATCCGCAAATGGGTAAGGAGGAGGAGGCGCTTATATATGCGGCTTCCGTCCGTCCGCCATGAGCCACGGCGGGTTAATGATGAGAGAGAGGTCACTAGTACTGCTTGACAGCGACGCGCCGAGCGATCATCTCTTCTTCTTGCTATAAAACAGTGCTGAGATCGAATTCGGCACAAATTCATTTATTCTTATGATATTCATTCAATTGCCAACCAACATGTAATGTAACCTAGAATCTGAACCTGAATAATTTTGGCGTGGTCTTTATACAGATGAGATGTCCCCCCTCACTATGCCCCGTGTGGCTGCCGAGTCGGCTTCTTCGTCTTGCTTGCTATGTTCAGCCAAAGCATATTTGTTTTTTTTTCTATGTACGTTTTAATATGTTTATTTATCTCTCTTTATTAAACTATATATTTTTTGCGGTAAGTCTTTTAGATGTCTTGTTTCATTTCATGGGAACATCTAGTTTGGGTTTTTTTTTTTTTTTTGAGATGTTCTTGTTTTAAGAGGGCTATTTTTTTTCGCGAACACCTAGTTTTCATTTTTTTTTTTTTGATACAAGTAGAGAGGAAACGGTAGTCGAAAGATTAATGAACCCCGGGAGCACCGAAACACTTAAATGATTTACATTACAAATGAATAGGCGACCAAGCACTATGAAGAGAAAATCAAACAACTAAAACCAAGAGGGAAGCAACTTCGTGAAGCCGCTGAGCACCACTCATCAAGCTCCAACTGGACCTGCTGCTGAACGAAATAACGGCATTGAAGGTTCTAGCATTCCTCTCCTTCTAAAGGACCCACACGACGGCCCTAAGAAGGAGTCAAAACCTCAAGAGGGCTAGTTTGTGATGATGAAATAAAGAGGCCCCTCCTGATATACTATAGGGAAAGTTCATATGAGGACTATATATTATGAAACTCCTATCAAATGGTTTTTGAATGAATTTCACCAAGAGGTTGAACCTCATGGAAAGTTTCTTTTGTGTCACTCTCTCTCTCTCTCTCATGTTTCTTCAATTTGTGTGAATTATTAAAATATCGGAGCTGTTCAACCCCCATCCCCATCCAAAGATGTGGTACATCACTTTAGTGCTGAATGGAAATCAGTGGGGCTGATGATCTTATTATTAATATATAGTGCAATAAAAGGAGAGCCTAATAATAATGGTAAAGGTAAGTTGGTGAGATGATGGATCAACGTCCCTAATGACGAATACTTGGGTGTCCTCCTTCTTCCTTTCCTTTTCCCCTTCAACTACGGACGTTTTCTACGGTAGGTACATCGGTAGCTTTGCCTTTGAAAACACTTTCATGAATATTTAGAGTTGGCACATCAAAAATGATACGAGCATATTTGTCTCGGAGTGCAATTTTAATGCTGTCCATAGGATGTACCTACCTACCGTAATACGGTGTCTGCTAGTAATTACTGACGGGCTGCGGTTACTACACGATCTGAATTTTTGGTTGGAGCTAATCATATCGGATGGACGTACATATACCCAGTACTTGTCTCTAGTTTGTCGGCAAACCGAGATCCAGTGGCACTGATCACTGTGAACGTCGTTAGGCGTTCCATTACAATAATCTGAAGACAATCCACAGTTACTGTTCTGCACCTTTTTCTACTACATGTGAGGGGTAGTAACAGAACTAACCGTCTCGAGCTGTCCAGCGACAAATTTAAACACACGCGCCAATGAAGAGATCTCATCTCATAGATGGTTATGTCCGACCAAGGACCAATCAGTGTGATTATGTCTGATGAAGCAGTCTTGGCAACCGCAGCATCCGAAATTCTAACAACTTGGCTTACACTTACACCCTGTCCTGCCTGTCTGAAAAATACAACAAAATCAATGTGAGGCTTAGATTTAGATTATCGTCTGTTCGGCTCAGCTATTGCCTGGCTTTCACAGGGCATAGCTGGTTTATTTATTCAATTGCTGGACCCAAAGCCTTGTGCTCCTACTTTCTGTATAGGTTTATTATGATTATGATCTTCTTTTTCAGAGGAATTGATTGAATGGTTAGATAGAGAGGTCCCTCTTAATGGCAACTGATGTCCGCTCACTACAGTGACCACTCACCGGCTCCACACACACACTGATGACGCTACAGAGCGAGACAGCTTGAGAAAAACGCAGCTGCAAACTAGCGGAAGTGCAGGAACAACACTGTGCGTGCGTGTTTGTCATGAGTAGTCGATACTGTTCTTGAGCACAGGCTGCAGATCAAGCATTAAGGGGGCTCCAGCGGGCACTGTTTCCCTGTAGGTGATTGAAGCAAGAACTATGTGTGCTCTGCTCCTCAATTTCAAGGTTCTGTGAGCCAACATTTCTCGCAGTTCTGAGACAGGCGAATCAGTTCGTTCACACACGCACAGGCAGCATCCGGCCTGGTGATTGCCAGGGCCCACGTGCAGTGTTGATATGCAGCATCTGCAGGGTGTACCATAAGGAGGTCATACGGTCCAACTCCGAGTCCCACAGACTGTCGATCGGATTAAGTTCGATACCAGCAGCATCAAGGTGATTCTCTTACAGTGCAGAGACGCGTCCACAAGTCAATTTGAGCTCATGGGTTAGTCCTTCACCGAAATGAAAAAAGAAAAAGAGAAACAAAAAAGTAAGCTTCACTTGTCAACAGTGAAGACGTACGTAAGCCATAGCATTGCCGTGGTACTACTACTGATCGGATCCAATTGCTCACGGGTCAGGTCACTGCCGAAAGCCACAGCTTAATAATGTCATGATGTGAACCATGATGATAGATTAGGAATGATGGCACTGATAACCTGTACTAGCCAGTTAGCTAGCGATATACAAAAGCCTATTCTACAACAACATCTCGCTACATACTACGTTACATCAGATCCTGGACTTTGCAACTAACTGCTGATGATGCATATGCCGGCCCAGTGTCACTCTACTGCCTGAGAACGACCGTAGCGTAGCAACATGATTACCGTGCTAATAAGCTACATTAAGCTTCAGGAAGCCAAGTTTTTGAACTATCAACTCCCCTCAGGGTCGTCATCATGGCAGGCCGGCAGGCACGCACCGGACACCATGAGTCCGTCAGTTTAATTGCGACGTTAACGTACGCGCGCGTACACTACTTATGGTCTGATCAGGACGGGGCAGCAGGCCACGGTGCCAGCAGAAGAAAAAAAAATAAAGAGGAAAAACTAACCATGTTCCTAACGCAACCTTTTTAGCTTTCCCATATCATAATTGATTTGCTATTTCTCTTTTGATTGTTTTTGCGAGAATCGGTTCGGTACTACCCAGTTGATGATAGGATTGAATGGATACTTGCACGATCGAACGCAAAGGTTAGGTGTACCATTGGCGTCAACAGAAAGAAAGAAAGAAAGAAAGAAAGAAAGAAAGAAGCGAGATGCTGCTGAAGTGTCTCCCTTCTCGATCGCTTCCTCTTTATTCTTGGACAGACTAAAGGAAAGGAGATGCAGAGATGTGTAATCTTTTTGATGTCTACGAAATGCTTAGGCCACTTAATTAGTTTTGTGTTCCAGACACGAGGTTGGACAAGGACCGTGCAACTACCAAGAGATGAGTATCCGAACACAGGTACCTGGCAAACACAGGTCACCTGTACCGGGGAGCGGTCATCACCAGTGAGGGGCCTCTCACCATCCAATTGGTAGCGATCGAGGCTGCAAACTCCTCGAGCATCGGCTCCTCTGTGACGTCGTGACCAGCAAGAGCGATGTCCTGGACAATGCCAGTGTCACTTGGTCGATCTTGGATAGGCACATCCTGTTGCTCGGCTCGCTGCAATTGGCGTGAACGGCTGCAACATCGTCAGTGGGTTTATGTATTTCTTATCCAATCAAGGGCTAGATTCCATGGAGGGACAAGTGCTAGAGGCACTCGTTGTCAAAAAAAAAAAAAAAAAAAAAAAGGGGTACTAGAGGTACTAGGCAGTAGCTAGAGGACATATGCGCCTGGTCAAACATTGTTGGTCCAGCTGCGTAGCCTTCTGCTGCATGTGCCTGGAGAGCACAGCCGCACAGGAGAGGTCGAGACGGCCGCCAGCAGCTACCGTGCCAACTTGGACCCAAGTACGCACGTCACAACTCACAATCGCAACAGAAATTCATTGGCGCCAGGCTGCGTGTCGCGTGAGCGCCATGTGCCACGGCCGGGGCCCGGGGTCGATGCCAGGAGCCCAGGGTGGACACCCTGTCGCATGCCGGTGCGCGAGCCCAGCAACAACAACGCCCTTGTCTTGTTCCACGGGAAACGACTTTAGCTGCAGGCGGCGAGTTCTCACTTGTCACCCGAGGAAAATCGACCGCAGGGGCAGGCCCGCGGCACCTCGTTGAAACACTGAGGAAACGGGTGGCGGACATGCGAGAACCGAGTTATTAGGCGGTGGCGGCCAGCCGCATTGGTACCGCGACGGACGACCAGCGCCCAGCCCGTCCGGCGTCCGTTGCCGTCTCGTCGAGCTCATGATTAATTCATTTCATTAGGAGCCGCCAGCCCACCACCCATGATCGTGTATTCCCGTGGTCCGTGGAGCACCAGGGAACGTGCGTGCGGGCTCAGTGGTCCACGGCTCTGGGAGTCTGGGTTGCATTGAGTAGGAAATATTGTAGGATTTTTTTTTGCGAAGAATATTGTAGGAAATTAGTAAACGAGTGATCAAGTAGCGGCTTTCGGCGCGCACTTGGCACTCTAGAGCGTATGGGCTCGTGATAGAGAGTTTGCCGGAATTTTCTGTGCGCGTAGGTGGCATCGGCCGCGCTGTAGTGTAGCCTGTATAGGTCGTAGCATGTGAGGAAACCGGAAACCGCACGACGCCGCGCAGCAGCGGCGGCGGCCATGTTCTGTGTCATTGTGCACATGACATGTGCCTAGATCACGCAGCAGCTCAGGTCGCGGACGGGACGGCTGGTTTCCATTTCGAGCCAGGGTATGAGTATGACCAGTTTAGTTGGTCACCACTCACCAGGGGGCGACCCACAGGCCACCGTCAGTGTGGGAGAACGAATGGCCAACCGTGTTCAATTCCTTCGGTGCAAATTTAACATACCGCCCAATGCTATTCAGTGTAAGCGGCCCAATGCTCCGGAGTCCAATATACTTAATGGCCCATGTAACGAAACTGCGAGCTCTCTTTTTTTTTTGAGATCACGCCGAAGCTCGTATGTCATTAAACAGATAGAATGTGAACAACAGTACAAGACCTAAGTAACATAAATGTTACCGAGGTTAAGCCCTAGCCACTACTGGATCCAATAATAGGGATTACTAGTACATGATAGCCAATTTGCTCCTAACCTGGGTCACCTAATCAAACCCTCCCTAGCAACACCTGAAACTGCAAGCTCTTCATGTATCAATGAAATCTATGAACGGACAACCTGACTAAATAGAAGAAACAGATATGCTCTAGCTTCTCAGTTAAATTTTCTCCTTGTGAATGTAGTAAAAAGTCAAAAGGTTGTGTCCAGCGATATCGCTGTGACCTTGGTCTCCCACACACACCAAAAAAAAATTATTGAATCAAGGCACTCTCGAGAAGAGTACAACAAAAATATAGAGGAGTAACCAGATTTACGGAACTTGGAACTGAAAGAGCTATAAAGACTACAAACAACGAAGTAAAACGAGCAAGCTTTCTTAGATGCTAACAGGTTTTCATACAAGGCAAGCAATTTACACATTTACAGGGGCGAAACGTCACAAGTTGGACGCCTACAGCTGACAACATTCAACACAAGACTGTCTGTCCACTTATTACCCCCATATATAGCATAGGGGTTATGACTTATGATGGTTTATCTTTTCCTCACAGCTTATTGTTCATTTTGCCCTGGGAATGCTGGGAAGACGAAACACGAGTCCCATACCAGGCTACCAGACTGATGACTACAGTCTTACAGCTTCGACACGGGACGGCTCAAAGTTGCTTCAATGGTTCCATGTGGTTCATCCGTTGGCAGGTACACATCATCAGCAAACTGATCAAGACAGAATATATCTCAGTTTACACGGATAATAAGATATAAAAACTCTGAATAAGCTTAACATGGAATTGAGCAGTAGGAGCCCCTGGCTCCTCCTGACTTTTCAAAAAAAAACATGGAATTGAGCACAAGAATGTATATATAAACTACAACTGACACTGTACATTTCTATCTGGAGAGTAACTCAATAGGCAGAGAGGAAACAACAAAAATGACAGGCAGTTTATACAGTAGAGGAAGTTTTACCTTCACCAACGGATTTTCTTTGCTCCCCAAGTTGACAGGAAGAAAGTGAAGGTTCGGCATTCTAAGCTGAATTGACGATATATCTGGGAACCTTTAAGTGCACATGTATATTCAGTGCAACTCATCAAATAAATTTGTGCACATATTTCAAGGGGCTGAAAACAAGAGACAACCAAATCAGAGTTACAGACCTTGTAAGAACTTCTTTGGCCATGAGGTATAGCGTATTCTGTACAGATGGACTATACACACCAACATCAGCAGGACCAAAGAACGTCTCTGCAAGAACCTTCTTTACATCTTGATATCTTTGCGTAAAGCAGAATGGCTTTGATGGGAGCTGCGAAACATGTTCAAAAGGATACCTGGATACAGAAAAAGGAAGTGTACACAAAACACCATGACCATAAATAAGTGGATAGCCCTGCCTCATTCTTGCTATTTTGCAAACAAGAGAGTTATGAATACACGACTTGTAGCTTTGTAGAGGAATTCCTATCATATTGAATTCCCAAAAGTAAAAGACAATTACTCCCTCCGTCCCAAATTAAGTGTCGTTTTGGGTGTTCGTGCCACAAGTTTGACTCAATTTGTAGAAAATATGCACAAGATTTGTATCTCCAAATAAATTTGTTAAAAAACTGTATCTTTCCGGTGATACTAATTACTTAGTATAATGTTTATATATTTTAATATATAATTGCGGCAGTTATTTCTCGGGAAGCGAGAACGACAGTTATTTTGGGACGGAGGGAGTACAACATATGAAATGCAATAGTGGCTTTGTCCAGGATGAGGACATTGTATACCATTGTTTCTCAAATGCATCTATGTATCTAGATAGAGCAATTTATAAATGTATGATGGTCTAAGAACTGGAATTACTCAGGCAGAAGGGAAGAGAGTTACCTCCACCAAGCAGTTACTTCTGTTGCTACTATCCTTTCCCTTGTATCAGGAAGAAGTCTATAGCGATCCGTCACAAACCCTTCAAACCCAGACTGAGAAGTAGTAGTCAAATTTTAGAATTTACTTCTGTGATACTGGAGAAAAACAACTCTAGTTCTTTATGAATTTTATCAAGTAAACTTCAGCTAACAAAGTGGCAGCCTGAGGAAATGTATTAAATCACTGGAAACATGTCATGGTTTAAACCCCATCTTCTGAAGGACCATTTCACACCAAACCAAGAGGTAAAAAAAAGGAACAAGCTCAGACACCTATGAGAACACCGATGATTTATAGATCTACTAAGTACTAACTTATCACAACATAATTCATAACTTATGCAGGGTAGGATGCACCAACAGACTGGTTTATGCAAAACTAATCAACCTCAACCGGAACAGAAGAGTTAAGATAAAGTGACAAACATGTTATAACATTTATATGTGAGTGATGGCCCAACTATCATGAAAGAAAAGGTTCAAGAAATACCTGAGTTGTCTTTAGCAGCGAGTACCCTTGGATTCCAGAATTTATAAGCAGGCTTCCAGATTTTTTGACAATGACCTCTGTGCTGTGCTTCTCAACACCAACTTTGAATCCTATAAACAGTGTCACAATATGGAGTGTTCTAAGGCGACTCTGGAAAATATTCGTGCATAAGTGTTCTCTAGAAAAAATTGTGTGAAATTCAGCATTTGAAGGCTAAATAAACATGGGAGGTCGCTAGGATAAATGTCATTCAGCTATATAGTAGTACCTCAGTGGCTCTGTACAAAAAACGTCATTCTAGTTTTCTCCTAAATCAAACTATCTTAAATTTGACCTATAAAAAAATAGCAATATCTATATTACCAAATAAGTATCACTAGATTTATCATGGAACGTATTTTCATACTATGACTATTGTTGTGTCATAATGTTGACAATCTTTTATATAAACTTAGTCAAACTTAAGATAGTTTGACTTAAATGAATATATTACTTCAAAAGTCAGAATGTTCTTAAATTTAGTATTAAGGGCGTGTTTGGTAGAGCTCCAAATAGCTCCAGATCCAAAAAATCAGCTCCGCTCCAAGTTTTTCTAGCCAAACACCTAAACTCCAAAAACTCCAGATCCGTAAAAAACTTGGATCTAGCTCCAAACTCCACCAATTTCACGGAGTAGCTGAGGGGGTGCTCGCAAAACGCTGGTTTCAAAACAAGTCGCGGGAGTTGGGTGGAAATTACCCACCTTTGCCATCCATTACACAAGCGTACCGGTTCGACTTCTATTCTTTTTTCTCCGATCGAACAGACGCGCCCCCACCGCGACTTTCTTCCCCATCGCGCGCCGCCTCCTTCCCACATCGCCGCCACGACAAATGCTGTGAAGACCGACGGGAAATCGACGGGAATCGACGGGATGACCCGTTCGCCGCTTCCTCCCCTCCTCCCCTGGTTCGTCGCGCCCCGAGTTGGTCTTCCCCCGTCCTCCATCTGCAACCCTAGGCGGCCATGGCCTGGGTACGCGTTCGTCGAGGGCGGGCAGGGCATGTCGTCGACCGCCCCGGCCTTGGAGCGGCCTAGGTAGGCGCTGCGCCCGGGCAACGTAGCGGCGGGGCTGGCCCCCAATGGCCTGGGCGCTGTTGGGATGGCCGCCCATGGCCTTGGCGCTGCTGGTTCGTTCGATAGTTGCAAAAAAATAATTAAAAATAAATCCCAACGCCATGCACAAGGACCAACGCCATGAACCAGCACCACGTGCCATGAAAAATAACGCAAAAAAAAAAACCATAGGCAAAAGAGGACAATCCATGCAAATCCGCTATTTTTGGAGCTAGAGCAGTCATCTCAGCCAAACACATTTCTTCAGCTCTAAATTGAGAGTCCAACTCCGCTATGGAGCTGCTCTGTGGTGGAGCAGCAGCTCCAGAGCAGGTTTGGCGGAGCAGGAGCTCTACCAAACACGCCCTAAGTGGCAGAATTACTAACAAAAAAATGTTAGGAAAATTTGCAGATGGAACAAAACTTTCTAATATATGTGTGCAACTATTGCCTTCAGCATTGTTCTTTCACATCTCTTCTAAAATGGATCTTGAGCACTGCATGATATGTGTATTACTGTATTGAGCATAATTGGACAGGGCGTCACAATCTTTAAACCCCAGAAGTTGTTGCTTGTTAGAGTTAGGTATTTCCATGTAAGCTATGAAAAAGGAAAAAAAAGATTGCGTTGAGCATAAAGTGCATACTAGTGACTTATCAGTTGTTGACCCCACACTGCTATAACTCATGTCACTCAGGCACTCACACATAGGGCCGCCCATACTAGGCTGTTCCTTGGAGCAGCCGAAGTTATCGAACATTGAAAGATGCCAAATGGCAATTGAAGATTTCCACATAAAACTCGAGGATGGAGGGCCAAGGAAAAGATTCCTTGAAAGCAGGCAAAGCTCCAAGTTTGGCGGATACTTTATCCTACTATCCGGACGGAGGAACACGTCTCTACCAAACGTTCACGACTCTTCCTCATTTCATTTCAATCCATGACACATCAATCAACAGCATGTGTTCAGTAAGGTAGCCAATAATCTTTCTCACCATGCGAATGAGGCTTTCCGTCGACAGTGACACGCTCCCATGGGCGCTCTACGATAGTCACCGTGGCCTCTGAAACCTGCCCCCAAACAGCAGCACGAACAGAGATCCGTAAAAATCTCATCTTCACTCCTCAGTAGCAAACACGAAAGGCTCTATACCTGAGGGTACAACGAGGTGAAATGCCTTCCAAGAATCACGGCGAATTCCTCCATGGACACCACTTCCGTGCACTCTTTCGCCTTGACATACACCTGGACAAGCGAAGCCGTACCAAATCAGTAGCCAAGCTTTGGGGCGGCGGAGAAAGGAAGAAGCAATGGAACACTGAACGTACGGTGTTCTTGATGGAATCTGTGGCGACGATGGCGGAGTTGTCGCTGGAGATGTAGGAGGGGAGGCAGTCGGAGACGATGCTGACGGCAACGTTCCATTCAACGATGAGGTGGCCCCCGCCGCGGCCGGGCGGCGCCAGACGCGGGAGACGCGGACGCGGGACTTGCCGTGCCGGCTCTGGAGCTGGAAGTTCTCGGCCATGGCCGCCGCGGGGATCTGATCTGTGATGTGGCGAGTGGCGCGAGTGCGATGCGATGGGATCGCCTGGTCTGGAATCTGGATTTGCGTTGCGCTCTTGCGCCGAGAGGAAATGGCCTTTAGTAGACGGATGTGGGACCTGGCTGCCGCAAAAGTGACGTGGGCTGTTCTTGCCTGGTGTGTTTATCCCATCTTATGCCACGTCAAACATTTCGCCATGCATTTGAACTAATCGTAGTCCAATTACATTACAAAATAAATAAATTATTATGTTTTAAAAAAACAAAATAAATAAATTATAGATTCCACCTGTAAATGATGAGACGAATTTTTAATCCTAATTAATATGTCATGAGCATGTATTACTATAGCAGTTTAGTTAAGGCTCATTCATCTCACGATTTACATGCTAATTGTATAATTAGTTTTTTTTTTTGTCTAGATTTAGTGCTCCTTACTTGGACCGACATATTCGATGTGTCACTTTTTTCGTTGGTTTCCAAATGGTATACAATATTTTTTCCCCACGACAAAACAACATCAGACGACTTAGTTGTAGAAACAGTCAACTAGCTTATCCATCTTTCACTATACCTCAAATTGCATAGTTTTTTGATTTTATATTGGCTATTAGACTGATGGTTTTTGTGGCTGATAAGTCATGTTATTTTTTTTTATTTAGAGAGATGTATCTTAGTTAATAAGTAAGCTGATAAGTTTAAGTGAATGGGACAACAGGGTTCCCTAGTTGTTCATAGTATACTACAATTGTAAGATACAACATAAATAACTTTCCAAATAATTTAGTGTGATAAAATATTATTTATTTAAAGTTAAAAACATTTAAAATTTGGGGCTAATATGGAATTTATTATATATAAAGTCAAAAAATTAATCAAAATTAATATTATAGACTCACTGTATATCTTTAACACGTACAGTATTACGGTCTTATAATAAAAATATAATTTAGAATCCAACATAGTCTTGATGGTGACAGTGGCCGTAGGATTCTTCCTTCCTTTTTGCCAAGAGAAGAGAAGCCCTTTCTTCCCATTCATCGTTTTTTGTCATGGTTCCTTTTTGCCAAGAGAAGAGAAGCCCTAAGCTTCTTCCCATTCATCGTAAAAGCTAACCCCAGGTTCGGCACTTTGTCATGGTTTTGACTTTTGCATGTTTTAATCCTCTAGGGCTAATAGTTAACAGCTAAAATTAATATGCTAAACAACCCTTACTGGATGAGTTCTTGCAGCAAGCAGCATGCTAAGGTGAACTAGTTCCCTGCTCAGCAGAGAACCCCACTTCCTGCACACGGTTTTCTTTTTGGACCCGCACCCTGTTTTCTGCAACAACTGCAGCCCATTGTTTTGCGCTTGCTTTTGACGTGGGGTGTGAAGTATTGTATCTGTGCTATTCACGAGTGCTGCTTCAGTTGAAAGGTAGAATGCCGACGGATTAACTTACCCGTAATAAATACTAGCACTAGAGCCCAACATATGCTCAATCATCGCATGATCATTGACGCCGATGTGAGCAGGGGCGCCATATACTAGTTCCAAACTAGGCAGGTCTTATCGCCGTTTGGAAACCGAGGCAGAAGACCAAAGAGTCAGACGATACTGGAGCTTCTCTGTAAATTCTGTGTGCTTCATGTTCTAGTTGGTCACTGTATGCATATATATACCATTATTATGGATATGCTTGGTTGTTTATATTAGCCTGCATAAGAACAGTTAACGTTGCATTAAGTCTGCTTTTACCATTATACAAGCCTGCATAAAAATTTTTATGGACAACCAAACACAAACAAACTACATTGCACAGACCATATGCAGGGATTGCACAGACCATACTAGTGGATTTAAGTATAGACTCATCCTATATATTATTCCTAGACAAATGTTGGAAACGTGAAAACTCATAAAAATATACTGTGGTTATGCTTTACTTTAAAAAAAAAAACTCATTTATATCTATTTTTTATTATAAAAGTTGAGGTTCAAAATCAATTGAAAACAACAAACCATATGCAGGGATGGACCCATCATCAGCTTAGCATCTTGGGGCATGTTTGAGATCGCTCATGCAAGTGATTCTCATGAAAAAAATCAAGTTACATCCCCAAATGCTAAGCTTCTAATACATAAATCAAACACAAGAAATCACCAAACTATACTGTAACGATTCACCTTACAAACATACAAAAACCTCAGCCCAGTCTTGCTTCTCTGTGTAAAACCTGAAAAGAATGTATCAAATCAGCTTATTCAATAGTATAACAGATGCAATTGCAAAATGCATGTGATGAAATTTCTGGACCATTGACAAACATATATGCATAGAATGCTTCTTTACTGTTGAAATCAAAACGCCTTTAGCAAGGGAGGTAACACAAATTAGCTTATTGTAGACAGATGATACTTTTGACTTAACTAAGTCAGTTTAATATAGCAGCCTACATGCCTGACAGAAAGAAAATTATGTTAAACTTCTAAATTATGTCCATGTATTTTTTTTTTGTTAACTATACCATATTAGATTGTGGCCTGAATTCAAGTTAGTGACATGACCAGTGGTTGACGTATAGCATAGTTCATGATAATGCATGGTATTTGTATAATTGTTGTCAACAATAAGAACATAGATAATTTAAATTCTTAAATTAGCAATACGATAATTTTCTATTCATTTTCCTGATCCAGGCTGTAAAAAAGAACATAAAATCTTCTACCTCTTCAGCAAATTTTATCAGAATTGTCGTCCTTGGCCTTTGCTGACCTTCAATTGGCACAAAATGTGCAGTAACCACGGCAGGAAAGCCAGCATTATCTAATACACCCTACAAAAAGTTACAAAGTAATATTGATATATTGCTCCAATAAAATGATCAGGTCAGTGGTCGCTAGTACTGTATTTCCACCTTTACAATTCCCGCAACAAAAGCTCCACAGTTAAATGCTCCCATGTCTTTTGGCACGGAAATGAAACTGTTCAAACAGAAAGAGTATCGAACTTTAGATTTGTAGGGGAAAATGCATTATGAGCTCCACAAAAAGTTCACAAACCGGTTAACTAGAAGCTCCTTTTCACTGATCATGTATTCATCCTCATGTTCTGTTCCCTTCTCAAGTGAGTCAGCCACCTGGCACATAATAAAGCAATTACGAGAATTAACAAACAATCGTGTGAACAAAGTCCAGTGATAACAAGAATATCACACGTTAACATTTACTGTCAACCATATTAACTTAATAAGAGGTATAATTCTTATCTTATGTAACACAGCCATAAGAAGTTGGTTTACATGTGGAGACCAAACCTAAGCAAACTGACTTGAGAGAGAAAAATACCAATCCTGTAAAATTACTATCCTGCAGGTGTTTAGAAAACAATGCAACCACCCATATTAACTTCTAACATGAGTCCAAGAGTATTGCATGCTACTGCACTATAAGCATTATTCAAGATATCCTATTAAACATAATAATTCAGTCTTATCCTAAAGATGCTTGTACTAATGAGCATGCCTGGCAGTGTTCCAAAATGGCCTCCCTAATAAAGATTTTAAGTGTTAACATATGATCACTGGTTAAACAGCAGGATCAGTCTGGTTAAGCCATATAGCCACCACCAGGCAGGTAATTAAATGAATATTACTAAAGTTTTTTGAAACCATGGTATTTGGAAGGGAACCAAATATTGGGCATATTTAAAAAGAGTGAGACACAATGAGTGGTCATGCCAGTTATGGACAAAGTGGTATAAGCACCAAGTTCCTTAACAGAGGCTACAATTGGCCACAGAAATTGCCATCATTACAGCTTAGGACAAGCTATAAAGGAACAACAACAACAACAACATAGCCTATAAAGGAAGTGAGGGATAAATTGTCATCTATGACCGTACAAGGAGATTTTGACATGTTTTGTAGTATATGAACGTGTTGCCCATGTGACAGACAGCTCAGAACAAATAGGTATGTTCTCGAATGATTCCAGTTTTTAGACTTATTGCCTCTACATAAGTTCAACTATTGTCATAAAAAACAAGCACAAGCTAAAAAAAGTTACTTAATCAATAGACTTCTTGATGTGGTGTAGCTGCCATCAGGGCATTACATGCCACTTGAGACTGGGGGTCCATCAGCCGCCTAGTTCATGGCATTGTAATTTTACAATCTAGGAATCATTGGTAGTAAAGTTTTATGAATACAAATTGTAATCACCCAACTGCGAGAATGGATATGAATCAGAAAAGACGGTCACAGGCAGAACATAATACCTTTCCAAACAACACTTTCCAAACAGTACTGTGGATGAATGATAAAATACCCAGAAGTCGTGTCTCTCGTCTATTTCCCTGAAGTAACAATTTAATTATCTTCCAGACATGACTACCTCAAAACGAGAAGAATATATATAATAACCTGTAGAGTACTTGAAATCATTGCACATATTAATATATTATACCAAATGAACCTTTTATCCTATAAAATTCAATAAAAATGAAGAGCTGATGCGAATGACCCTACATTTGGTATTATTTGATTATAGTCCAACAAAATCCATAACTATGTTCTATGCTTTGGATGTACAGTGCTTGGATACTAATAGATGGTATATATATCATATTTTTTAGTTAAAAAGAATTATAAAAGCAAAATTGCTAAAAAGGAAATATGACTACCAACAGTGGGGGCTTCCCCTGCTGTATTTATGGCTCAAAAAAATATATTATTTGCAAAAATGGAACATCCAAATGGTTACAGTATTGTATAATGATCATTATACAACCAAGCAAACAAACAGGTATCAAACCTTCTCCCTGTGACAGAGTAGTTCAAGCACCCTTGCACCAACAGCATAACCAGCATCCTCCAGCCTGTGCATGAAATAAAACAAACAGGTGTAGCCCAGATGAATTAACAAATCAATTTACTGAAAGAGTTTATGTGATCTGGTTATAAGTTTAGCATGTGCAATAAGAGCTATACCCATTTCCCCATATAAACAAGGCAAGATAAACGAAGGCACATGATAGAAAAATAATCAATCAACCTAAATACAAATTCATCAAACAAGATCAGACAAGTATAAATACACAATAGAGATACCTCCGTTCCAGCTCAGTAATGTTGTCAACTTGAGTCTGGTTGTACTGAACCAACTCGGAGAACAAGAATGCAAATGCACTCAAACCGACCTACAAAAGGCAAAATACTCAATAAGCCTGTATGGTAAAGAAAAAGACCATGAGAGAAAGCAAACTTCCTAGAAAACCTAGAGATCACCAAGCATATCAGAAAATCTTATCATATCTTTGACCTCTCATTTGCAACCATAAAGAAATAATCATTTAATGCCTGGCCGTTAATAAGACCATGGCCAGTAAACCTTATGCTACAAAAAAAAATGTCATGGCCGGCAAAACATATTCCCGCAAAAAGGGAAAAATCTAAGGTTGCTGGTTGAAATAAAAGGGTGGAACCACTAAGGGCCAGTGTCATAAAGTTTAGGTTTGACAAATTGAGTTGTAATTAAAATGGATTCTATCTCAATAATCAAGGAGTCAATTTTGTTGCCCCTACAAATTCAGCGAGAATAACTAAAGGTTAAGCTGAGTTTGGGTAACTCCCCTCAGCCTTCTCGTGTCTCCGCGCCCCCTTCTCCCAGTGGCCGCACCTAGCAGCCACCTCCCATATATCTCACCCACACGGTTACATTACAGCCCTAGCTGAACCCTCCCCCAAAACTAAGCACGTGAAAATTTGGTATGCCGAGCCAGCTCTATTTCCACTGCAATGGGACCCAATACAACGAATGGCAAACTGGAGGAAGAAGATCAAAGAACACATGAAGCCTCTACTGGCATATGCCGCAAAAATCGAGTAGTAGATGGAACACGCACCAACCACAAAACCTCAAATCTATGTTCCACAGCCAGAAAAGGGAGTAACATCACCAAAGGAGACAATTCAGATAGATCAGCTTCTGGTGGAAAGTGAAATAATCTCAGATGGATGGGAAGGAATAATAAATTTGATGCCAAGGACCAGGAGCCTCGGTGTAAATCCAACACGCCAATCAATTTTGACAACCCCGTAACCTGGTAGGTCACACCTTGGGCATGGTTTATATGTACCTAGAACGAGGTTTCTAAACTAGATCTCTCAGGTAACAAATCTATGACTGGCCCAACAATTCTATTCACAGAAGAATTAACAGATCTCTTGCGTCTCACACATAAGCCAGGCTCTGCGGGTCAGCAACCTTGCCACTGTTTGAGTAAAACTGATCAACAGTATTCCATCAAACACTTCCGTGAAAATGCAACTACGTCTCACACCACTGCTCCCGCAGGCTGCAATACTTGCCTACAGATTACAGGCTACACCCCTAGTGCCTTCCTATTAGAGGAGCCTATTTGGGAGCAAGGAACTAGAAGGGATCGCCATCCCAGCGCGATGAGATGCATGGGGAAAAAAAGATCGACATCTCGATGACTAATCTAGGGAGGCAGTACGCGCACAGATCCGATGGGAATTCAAGGCAGAGACAGCACATACCTCCTGCCTGCCACGGCTGAGGGGCTTGTCAAGGACGTTGGCGTACTGCTTCGTCTTCCCCACACCGATCATCTTGACAGCCCCCTTCAAGCTGCAGATAAATTAATGTACAAGTTAGAACATGAACCATGAACCCCCCATGATGAAAAATCCCCATACCATATTTAAATAGAATCATCATATCTCTGCAGGGGTGGATCCAGTAAAGGGACACATGTACACCCAAGAATTTTTGCAAAAACTTCGAATTCAAGAGGCTTGTCAAATAGCTATAAGCTTTAGGTTAGGTTTTCGGTGCTCACCTTGAAGGGAAGGGAGGGGTTGGGAGTACCGGGTGGGTGCTCGTCGCCGGCGAAGAGACCAACTAAAGCCTCAGGACCTGGCTTAGGGCGGCGGCGGCCTACCAGTCGTCGGAGAGCGAGAGGTGGCCACTGGCCAGAGACGGAGAGAGAGGCAGACAGAACGAACGCACGAGCAGTGAATCAGTGATGCAGCGGACGGAAAGGGGAATGCACGTTAGCACCCGCATGGGCCTTCTCTGGGCCATTTTTTCCAAGCAAAGGCCTTCGTGAACTTCATCTCGTTACGGCCCTTAGCCAGTACAGTACTAGTACATATTTGTTTTAAATAATAGAAACAATATTGGTTTTTATGAGTAAATTAAAAATAATTAAACGGAACTTTTTATACTTTATTTAGGTTCAAGATTTTCCAATACAAGCTAGAAGCCATTTTCAGAAGAACATATACCAATTTCAAGTGTTAAATGCATCAATGGCTTCTGAACTTGGAAGCATGTTAGGTACATGAATTTAAAAATGTATTTTAGGCACCTAAACTTGTTAAGTGTTGCACCGCATGTCCGCATTAGGTGCTCACTAAACGGCGACCACCGCCTAGAGTCTAGCCTTTTCAAGCAGGGGGTGGAGCTATGTTGCCCAATGTCGATGAGGCGGCCACACCCACGCAAAATTAAAAGTACTCCCTCCATCCCAAATTATAAGTTGTTTGACTTTTTTGACAACAAGTTTGACCCCTTGTCTTATTCAAAAATTTGTGCAAAATATCACTTTGGTTTTCTTTATTAATAAAAGTTCTTAAAGAATGACTTAAATTTGACTTGTATTTGCATAAATTTTTTGAATAAGACGAATGGTCAAACTTGGAGCCAAAAAAAAAGTCAAACGACTTATAATTTAGGATGGAGGAAGTAGTAGAAAGACTTAAATTTTCACCATATTTATGCCCACATTCCATAGATCACTACACCCACAGGACAAGGCGCACCCCCCCACTTTAGATTTCGTCTTGCTCTGCCACTGGTTTCAAGGTGTTTTCCTAGGCGGGAACTAATATATACATAAATAATTAAAAGAGAAGAAAAAAAGCAGATCAATAGGTCATAGAACAGGGAGGGAGAGGAGAAGGCCCAGCTACAACCTAAGTCTACCACTGACCCACTACAAGACCTCAAGTCCAGGCCCAACTCTTATCCCCTCTCTTCTCAACCTTTCTATTCCGTCTCTCTCCATCCACTCTTCTCGTGCTCACTTTTGTCGTTCGCCCGCCCCATCGCCATCGCCATCGCCCGATGCCCCGCTATCACCTCCTTCTTCGCGATCGGTCATTGCCACTGCACCGATGTTACCTCCTCCTCCACCGCCACCTAACGTCCACAGCGCCCCCACGAGCCCTGCTTTGGCAAATCTGCCTGCTGCCACCACCCAACGCCGCCTTTTCCCCCATCGGTTGTCTTTTGCCGGCAACAGTTTGGTAGCCGCCTAGGTACCGCCTACCCGCATAGACAAGGTGGTGCCCCCGTCGCCCACACGTAAGCGAGCTCAAGTCGCCTTTTTAAACATTGGGTGCATGCAACTTCGCCATCGTGTCGGCGATAAGGCCAATCGATCTATGTTTTATTATATGTTGAAACCATTTTGTTCGTTGATTGATCCAACTAGGCGGTGCCACGGGTCCTCGCGCCCCTGCTGACCGCAATCGAGTAGCTCGTTTCTCTCCTTTTTTTAGTTGCACAATTGTTCGGTTTTTAGTACACTCTTTCGTCTTTGCGCCCGTTCGAGCCGGTGACTTGTGTGTCGTGTGTAGCCATCATCAAGCACAATAGCAGCTCGCCGTTGCGCTAGATGGTTTTGTCAAAACTCCAATTTCCCTTAATGAAGCACATCCACAATGGACGCTTTCGGAAAAAAAAAAAACTATGCGGTGCCACTACTACAATCGGTGATTCTTTAAACCCTTTTTCATTAAAAACAATTTCTAAAAACACCCAAAAAATATTTCTTAAAAGAGGTTTCTTTTTTTTTCTCAAATAAAAACAAATAAGAATTCCTTGGCAATAATCTCATAGATGCATGCTTCCATTTTGTATTGCCTAAGGAGTATTTGCCTGGCAGTATTACCTTATTTTTTCACATCTTCTAGACTTAATTCATGCCACGGTCTACTACTTTGCTGACGAAAGGAAGAAGACAGTATATGACCGTTGGTCAGCACAGGTCGTCTGATCTTTTGGAAGAAAATGGCGTCTGATTAATTGCAATTCCCTTTTTGTTGATAGCATGACTCGCTTCCATTTCTTTGCAGTGGCCAAACCTCAGCCCGAGCCACGCGCACAGTGAAAAGCGCATGAGTGTGGACAACCCAAGACAGATCTTCTGCTGCATGCTGCGCTGGCGAGACTCGAGCCGTATCCAAAGATCGCTTTCATCAGGCTTTCATGGCTTCTCCAGCCTTCATCAGGCCATGGAAAGAAGCAAAAAGGTAACCTCAATGTGAGTGAGAAGCAGACACAGCACACGGCATCTGTACGTTTTTCAGGCAATGCAATTGCACATTTGCAGTTGCAAGCCTAGCCGGGGTAGGCACAGCACGCAGAGCCAGGCAAGGCATGCGATGCCGATGCGAGCAATGTACTGCGACTTCGATTCTACGAACCGCGGTGACGATGACGACTGACGAGTATTCAGAACGCCTGGGCGAAGAAATGTCTTCGCCGGTCACCACACTCCAAAGCTGCCGGCGACAGCGTGAGAACGCCAGTTTTATTTGCATCTAATATTACACCAGCTTACTTTTTTTACTGGTGCCGTTTGTCTAGTATTGCACATTCCTCCTGCCAGGATTTTTATCGGCAACTCGTTGATATAGACATTTGTGGTCGTCTTTCGGATAGTCTAATGCATTTCTTCTGAGTTTTGATTGCTCCCTTACGTGTTACGTACGTCTTTTCAAAATACAAGGCAATATTGTGCCCTTTGAGAGTAAAACTATCTATCTAATCATGTACTTGATGTATGAGACCATTTCGTCAGTGAAGAGGTGTTTATTGGGAATAGACACTACTTCACAACACCCACTAACCCAACTACATGATTAGTTTTCAAAAACATTTATAGATCAAACAAAAAGGAAATAGATAATATGATGATTTACACACACAAAAAGTTCCCAGATGCGGCACATCCCTTCACTTATTTGTCATCTTCTAACCTCCTTCCTATGTAGTCATATCATCTAGGTACCAGGTAACGTTCACTTCAACTTGATCACCATCAACTTCTCTTTCTTGACTCGTAACTCTACGGGTGAAGTCTAGACAAAATTTCAAATCCTTATCCTCTTCTAGGGTGTCACATGTTGTGATTACTCTTAGGTCCACCTCTATGTGGAGTTTAAAATGTCGACGATACGGCAATGCAACCGCATATGGACTCAGTGGAACAATGCATGTGGAGCCACAGGGAAAGGACAAGCTCCTCTCTCGGTCACAACTGAAGAGATGGATGCTTTTGCTCCCGTAGTCAATGGTGCTTGCCTTGATGCTACCATACACGTTGCGGCTTCTGGAGCCGAGGTCTTTGAGGTTCAACCTGATCTCAATATGGGTCTCAATGGCATCCGGCATCACCAAGTATGTGATCACCAACTTGCGGCCAAGGCCTACATCAATGATTTGTACTTCATCATCCTCCATGGTAACATTACAATGTTCTTTGAAGACATCATTGGTGTCATCATCTGGGTAAACCTCAAAGGTTAAGACGCCGAAAGCCTCTATAATCTTATATGGTCCAATGGGTACCAAATCCACCATTCCTTCCTACACATGAAAGCATGAATGTAAAGAGTTTTAATTTATAACAATATATAAAGTACGTAAGAGGCATAATGCATATATATAGTAGATATAACATATGTTAGCTAGTATATACCTCTTGTACTTCCCCCACCCGGGGCCTGTAGATGTATTGGCCGTTGCGCCAGTCAAATGCATTGATACCTCTGATATGGAAGTTTGCACGAATGGACAATAATTGCACCGCACATGGACCAAGTCTAGTTGTATCCTCATCAGATCCACTGCTGCTGGCATCCTCAGGGCTATCCCCATGATCGCTGTCCCTGTGATCGGATCCAGTGCTGCTGCCATCCTCAGGGCCATCCCCGTGATCAGATCCAGTGCTGCTGCCATCCTCAGGGACATTCCCACGATCCTCCGGGAGAGCAGTAGCATGATCCTTGCCTCCATCCCATACTTTACCCATCAGCTGATTCCTCAAGCGTGAGCAAAAAAAAAGAAAGATATTAACAAATAGTACAGAATGTCATCAATCACCACAAAGTATTTTGGGGCATAACTATAGTACAAACAATATACACAGGAACTGACAAAAATGTAACTAAAGCATGTAAATAATATCAGTGGATCAATTAAGCTTTCAGCCAGAACTGATAAAATGAACATAACAAATGTAACCAGTAATCTGGCCAAATGCAAGGATTGAACAACTTCATTAAATTAAAATAGAAAACAGTACAAAATTCCAAACTATGGTATTCTTGAGATAGTGTAATAACAGAAGGTATGATCTAAAACATAAGTCCACAATACATTGGTTAAGTGCAAGTAAATAGAATTGGAATATGATACAATCACATTGGGGAAGAAATGAATTCGAAATCCATAACATCGTACAATGATTGTCATGAAATGGGTAAAAGTAGTTCTTTTTATTGACAATTAAAACAAAATCAACAAAAAAAAATTGATTTCAAATTTGCAAGATGCATCTGTAGAAAAAAATATATTATTGCAGAGGTGAAAAGGCACATTTGTCAGACAATGAAGTTGTGTTCTTCCACATTTTCAAGTTCTCATTAGCGCAGACTAGAAGCCCAGTCCTCCTGGAGGACCAGACTAGAAGCCCGTGTCCTTGTCAACGGCCGCCACGCTCTCTACTCCTCTCTCCCAGCTCGGCGACGCTAACTGCTCTCCCTCCTCCCTGCTGTTCTCCCTGCTGCCGCCGCTGCCGCTTCTGCTACTACTCTCCTGATTGCTCACCGCCACCATGCTGGAAGATGAGCCAACCAGGAGCTAACATGCTCTTCTCCCACATCTCTCTCTATATTTTCTGCCTTCTCTTGCTTCTATTTGTTGCATTTTAGCACAGCTGCCACAGGAACTTGCTACTTTAGCTCAAGCTCCATTTCTACCACTTGACATGCTATGTTTTCATGTATATATTGTCCTACTTGTGTACTAATTGGCCGATCAAGGGATCGAGCCCCCCCCCCCCCCCCAAAAAAAAAAAAAAAAAAAAAAAGGAAAATGTTCTTGGAAGATCCACATGATATGTATATATAAATAATATACAAATTTCTAGAAACAACTGAGTAAACCCATACCAGGAGGATAGCACCAGTCTTAAGTGATCCCAGAGATAGCATTTCCATTCCCTGCAAAATAACAGTGTTATATTACAGGTTGGAGGGGGAACAAATCAAATTTAGGAAGGTTTTAGCCCATAATCCTTAGAAATGCACAATATAACTAATAAAAACATAACCTGCATACAGGAAGAAATTCCAGCAGTAATCCACATGCAAACAAAAAAACCGGGGATGGAAGGCACAATCCATGACTTGATGAAGTCTACTGAAACTGCTGAAATCAGATATGCATGAACTTAAACCATATTCACAATATTTGCAAATTTAGGCAGCTGGCATCAAACTAGTGTAAGGATGAAACCTTCATGTCTTAGTCCTGAGTTAAGATAAATCCAAAGACTATTGACACAATAACATGACTAGTAATCAAAATCGTGTAATATGCTAATATCTCAAGGAAAATATGTCCACGATGAAATAAGTAAACAACAAAGGATGGTTTCAGTTACATGACACTTAACCGTCCACAATGAATAGTAATCAAAGAAAAGAAGTCAACAAGAAATTATTTCCATGCCAGCTAATTATTCATAAATAAAATATTGAAATCTGATTTAGCTTTGATATTTGATATGCTGCTTCTCGTGCAAACTTTTGAGAAATATTATGCCAAAAAACAGCACTGAATAGCCTAACCAAAAAAAATAATGCTAGAAGATGATTAGATTCATTATGGCGTGGACAATAGGTCAATCTCCCTCCATTCTAAATTATAAGACGTTTGACTTTTTTTACCCAAAGTTTCACCACTTTCGTCTTATTCACAAAAATTATGCAAACATTGTTAAATTTAAGTCATTCTTGAAGAATTTATTAATAAAAAAAGAAAACCACAAACATAGATGTGATATTTTGCATAAATTTTTGAAAAGACAAGCGGTCGAACTTAGGGTAAAAAAAAGTCAAAGGTCTTATAATTTGGAACGTATTTAGTACTAATTTTTTGGTCACCACATTTTTGTTCCAGCTACACTACACTATCCTGAAGACAATCTGCTCTAGAATAGTACTGAAAAACACAGATGCATATAACAAGGTCAGCAGAATTGGACCCACAAGTGTGAGCATCAAAATGAGCACGAACATACTGTGGATAAGTGGAGCATCAAAACGAAACTTGAACAGAGGGAACACTGTCGAAAGCATAGCATGCATTTTGGATATCATCTCCTGCATAATAATAGAGAGAACAAAAAAATTCCACTTAATAGAAAGGAATGAATAAATCTGTCGGTTAGCCATTAACAAGATGTGGGCACCCCACCGTAGTTTGCCTTAAAAAGACGAGCGAGAGAGAGAGAGAGAGAGTAGATCGGTCTGTTAGCGATTAACAAGATGAGCCAAAGGGCTGGCGGCGGCTGTGGCGACGGCAGGAGAAAGGCGAGGCCAGGGGAGGGTTGACTCCAGAGTCCAGATGGGGATGGGCGGAGATGACGCGCGGGCCGCGGCCGTCGAGTCTCCTGATCGAGGTAGCGATGAGAAACGGAGGGCGGCGAGGGAGTGTGCGAGGGCTTGCGCCGTGGGGCTATTGGCCCATTGGGAGGGATAACCTTTACGTTGAGCGACTAAAAGCAGACTTTTTTATTAAAAAGAATTTTTAAAAATACTCTAAAATTTATTTCTTTTAAAAGAGTTTTTAAGAAAGAAAAATTTCTAATTTTTAAATAAGAAAACAAATAAGATTCTCTTGCCAATAATCCCGTAGATGCATATTCTTCGATCTTGTATTGCGTCACGAGTATTTGCTGGCAATATATTATTAGCTTATTTTTTCACATCTCTAGACTTAATTCATGCCACTGTCTACTACTTTGCTGACGAAAGGAAGAAAATGGCCTCTGTTTAATTGCAATTCCCTTTTTGTTGATAGCAGACTCGCTTGGCGTCGGATCTTCTGGTCAGCTGTCATGATCCAGAATTGGGCCAGCCGAGAGTGGCTAATTGGGCCAAACGCGACGACCGCCGGCCGCCCGGGGGCTGGGGCGCGCGCGCCATGGGGAGGCCGGCCCATTGCCGCCGCTCCCTCTCCCGCACGACTCCGAGTTTGCTTTGCCTTCAAGTTAGGATTATCTTAGGTAATTTTTGGTGTGCAAGGGGCTATCTCATCTATAAGGGAGACTCTTATTAGGAAATAATAAAATAGGAATTGCTTGTAAAAGGTATTCCGTCGTATAAGGAAACCTTATAGAGATTGCTTAGATTACAAGTCCCACTAGTCGGGCTATATAAGTAAGAGGCATGTAATCTCTAGGGGACAAGCAAGAAAATAAAAATATATCTTAAGCCTTCGCCCGGCACCCCGCGCCGCCACGCCACGCGCCAGCGCCGCGCGCCCCCACCTCCTTGCCGCCGCCGCGCCTCAAGGCCGGCGCGGCGCCGCCGCCCACGCCACCGTCGCTGCCGTCGTCATCCCCATCCTCCTCCTCTCCTCCCAATTCCTCAATTCACGTGTCAATTCCGGCCCAATCTAGCCGAATCGACGGCTAGTATCGGAGACCGGGGCGATTCCTACCACCCATGGCTTCCGAGATGACGGAGTTCACCGCGGCGCTAAAAGCGCTCCTCGGCGACAAGCTGGCGCCGGATCACCCGCGTTTCGGCGACATCGAGACTTCGCCCACGGGATGGAGTACGTCTACATCACGTCGAGGACCCCCAACACGTCACGACGACGACGCGCCGAGAGGATGCCGCCGCCGCCGCCGGCACGCACGCGGCCGCCTCGCCTCGGCGCCCCCCTCCGCGCGGATTCCGGGCCGACGGCCCGACCCCTCGCTTATCCTCCGGTACCGGAGGAAGATGATGGCGTTTGCCGGTGACGCCCAGCCGCCATCGACGCCACCCCTCAACGACACCGCAAAGACCGCCGCCCCCTCCTCTCCACCGACACCGCGACCGCAGCAGACGCGCCTCGCAGAGACAAGGCCACCCGCGGCGCCCCCGCCCCTTCCCCAGCGCCACCGCGGGCGCCCCCTCGATCGCGCCACCCCGCGGCGCCCAGCCCATGGTGCCACCGTGCATCACATCCCCGCCACGTCACGCGGCGTCCGCAAGTCCTCAGAGTACGACGGCACCGACGACCCTCGACCTCCGGCCGCGCAGGCCGGAACTCTTCTTCCAGCCTTAACTTGAGATCGCCCCGCCGACCACGTGAGTTACGCCCGCCCCCGTTGGTATGGTATTGCTGCAGTCCGTTCATGGATCTCGTCCCAAGACGAACTCCCGATCAAGTGGGATGAGTTCACTCACCGCCCACGCCATCACTTCGACCGCCCACCCCACCTACCGACACTTCGGGCGCACGCGCCGCCTTCCCCGTGGAGGCAAGTTGAACGACTACATCGACGCCTTCGAGAACTATGCACTACGCATGGAACTCGAGGGACAGTGCCACCGTGTCGACTCTTCGTGGAAGGCCTACGGGAGACGCCGCGCAACACGCCAATGGTTTGAGCCTCGTTCGCTGGAGGAAGCTATCGACCTTGCCCGCCGCTACAACGACGACGAATGAGCCGACGCCAACGAGGACGCCGAGACCGTGTGCCGAATGGCCGACCGCCGCGAACATCCAGTGTGGCCTCGACGCCGACATAGCGGCTGCCCTTCGGTGACCGCGATGCCAGACAGCAACGCTTCTTGCCGTTGCCATGGATGACATCGGGCTGACAAAGAAGTTTAATGCGGATCAGAAAGCCGCAATTGGGCACAACTACCAACAAGGAGCTCGATCATTGTAACACCCCCCTGGTGTTACTATTACTGAAACATGCCATGTCATCATGATCATTGCAAAGCATGCATGATTAGAAAATTTGAAATGCATCAAATTAAAATAAGTTTATATTTTTAGAGAAATGTTTGTGCTTAAGAATTTTAGAGTGATTAAATGTTAAATTTATGTTTTTGATCCTAAGTGTGTGGTTGGATGATGGTTTGATAGTATAGGTTGAGAATCTGAAATTTGAATCAAATTCAAGTTTGAATTGAACTTCGAAAACCCTAATTCCATTCTCTCTTTTACCCCCTTTTCCATAATTCAAAATCTAAGCAAAATTTGCAAAAATTTCCAAAAAGCCAAGTTGTAGATCTTGTTTTGATGTACAAAAGAGGTGTACAAAGTTTTTTGAAGTTTTTGAATAAATTTGAAAGTAATTTTTAATTCAAATTTGTCCCTTTGACCCCATTTCAAAAGTCATATTTAGAGGCCGAATTTGAAAATCTTCCAATTGTGAAAATTGTAGATCTTGAAAAATTAGGCTAAGTCACTTTTTGGAGTTTTTCAAGTTCAGTTCAAATTTTGGGAGAATTTGGCAAATTTCAGCAAGTTAGGGTTTAGGGTGCTACAAAGAAAGGGATTCCCCTGTTCACCGCCATACTGCCGGCCGCCGGCGGCCTCCGCCGCGGGCCGCCGCGCCTTCAGCGCCCGGTCGCATGGTCGACGTCGTGGGCGGCCGAGAATGCCCCGCCACATGTCTACCCGTTCCTTGCCTATAAATAGGCTGGCGCCGTCGTCGTTTCCTCTTTTCAAAACCGCCGCCCGGCCGGAAGTCGCCGCCGTCCGCCGTCGTTGCTCGTCGTCGTCGTAGCTTTGCTCGCCCGTTTCTTTTCGCCAACAAAGACCGCGCAACCTTCCCACAACCGCCGCGGGCCGCCATAAGCCCTTTTGTTCTTCGTAGCGAAAGCACGAGCTCGTCTTCCCGACCGCCGTCGGATCTCCGCCGTGAGCTTCGCCGTCGCCGTCCTTTCCCGGTGGGTTTCGAACACCAACACCGTTTTAAGCTCCCCTCGCATGCGTGGTCATGGTCGACCCTTTTGTTTTCCCCGTACCAAGCCCCCAACTTCGTCGAACGGTGAACCCGCCGCCGCCGCCATCCGCCTCGCCCGGCGTGACCCACCTCCGGCCACCCTCCGTCTCACCATCGTGCGCACCGTGTTCCGGTGAGCTCCTACCCCTCCTGCCCTTTTCCTTTCCACTCTTCTTGGCAGCTGGCGCCGGCCGGCCCGCCGCTGACCACCGCCGGTGGGCCATCTTGCGTGGCCACGCGTGGCAAGGCCGCGATCCGCATCTTGAGCCACCGGGCCGGCCCATAATGAATAGTGTTGGGCCATGAACCGATTCAATAGAAAATCAGCCCATCATGAATAATAGCAGGCCAGAAATGCTGTTGGGTCACGTGCGATGTCGGGCCAATTTCAACCCGAAATCCTTTTTCTTTTATGTTTTGTTGTATGAATTTCTTTTATGATGAATAGTCTTTGAACTTTGTGATTTTTGTATAAATTTATATACTTGTTCAAAAATTCTGAAAATTTTTGTAGAACCTTCTTAGGAGTATATCTACTCATGAAAATTTTGAAACTTAGGTTTTGAGTAGTTCTTGCATGATTTAAAAATACAATCTTTAATTGAAAAATGCATCTTCCATGATTTTTAGAAAATAAAATATTTATTCAAAAATCATAAAAATTTATTTGGTACTGTTTTATGAGGTGTTCTACTTGTACAAAAAAGTTTGGAGTCGTTTTGAGATGTTTAAATTATTTTCTATTTCATGCTCTATTATTTCATGTGGTTTATAATTTGTTTAGTGTCAAATAATTTAGGTTTTTGTGTGACTTTTGGGTTGTTTTGTGAATCTTGGATCATATCATAATCAAATGGTCCTTGAGAACTCCTTAGGTAATGGTGATGATATCTTGTAGAGTAGTTCAACAAGTTGGTTTTGTTGGGTTGCAACTTTATCGAAGGAAAGTTGTACTCAAGTGTTTATCATTTCATGCATCCATCAAGCATCATATTTATACTTCATCATGCTAAAGCATGCATCATCATTTACGTGTAGAGTATACGAGTGAGATGGTTTATGATGGTCGAGCTTCAAGAAGATCCATCCACCGATAATATCGAGGTCAAGTATGACTGACTGTGATCTCAAGTAAGGAATCTAACTTTTCCCCGCAACACGTGGCAAGCCCCCTTCATTAAACCCTTCCTTGATGTTTTAAAAGCTTATATATAACTTATGTCTATGCTATGTTGCATTAAGTAAATAGGAGTTGAGTGATAACCTAATTGCTTTGATTACCATCCTTGTTTATTTCAATACCATCCTTGATAACCGGTTTCATTTCGAAAATGCTTAGTGATGCTTAGCCCTCGCTTAATTAGTTAAGCTTTTTCATCAAAATGTTTTATTTGAGAAGATGGTACTTGTTTTCGTAAAAGAAAGAGATGTAGTGATGAATTTGAGATCGGACGGGGCGTAGGTTGAAAGCCTGGGGGATACCTAGCCGTGCTTGTCCCGTTAGGTGGTCGTAAGGACCGGTCCGCTGTTTGGATTGTTAAGTTCGGGACTTTTGAACGCAAGTTCGCCCCGAGGCCGTTTGGGTCAATGGCACGCCCGACCGGCGATCACCCCGGTGTCGACGAAACTAACTAGCCACATACCCCTAAAGCGATCTCGGGGTGTGCCAAATCGAAACGGACAACCGCGCCTTTGGGAGTGGAGAGATGGCGGGGGGTAGCATGTACCCACCCTATCGGGTCAAACCGTCATTGGGACGGGGTAGGGAGGTGGAGTACTTGTGCTCGGGTGGCGATGGACCCAAATCCGTTTTGGACCTAACCGAGTGAGGGTTGATATATGCAAGCTTAAGTCTTTGCATATGTCGTGGTGGTTAGGGGATCCCCACCGGGTATTAATCGGTTCATGAATCGCCGTTGCTTCTCGGTTATGGAGACCCGTTCTTACGCCCATTCATCGTAGTAATTGATGGAACATGGTTTTGAAGAAAGAAAGTTGGCTTATGAAAGAAATGTTTGCTCTAGTGTAGGATCACCTAGAGTATATGAGCTACTCACCAAGTAAAATATTGAAAGTAAGGATTCACTTTTAGTAAGCTTTTCCAAGCAAAAATGAGTCCTTGATTCTTGCTAAAAGCCTTACCTTGAATCCTATTAGACCAAAGATTCTTGAGTCTTCTCCTATTTTTCTTTAGTCGGGTAAGTCTTGTTGAGTACTCCCGCATCGTGGTTCTTTTGACCCTTGCTGCGGTGTTGACCCGTCTTTGTTAACCAAGGTTATGTCGGTGGGCACGACATGATCCGGTGTCTTCTAGTTCTACCTAGCTTCGCAAATTAATTAACTTAAGTTTACTCAAATGTAACTTACTCACATTTTGTAAAATTAATGTTATTATTCTTCCGCCTACGATCTATATTTTTTGTAACAAATGTTGTAATGTTGTAGCTACTCCTTTGTTGATCCCGGTATGAGTGGTGTAATCGGGGTTTTACGATGACACCCGACAGTTTCTTAAGTTATCGGGTGTATATCGCACATACCGCCGAGGTCTTTGGGACGATGACAGTCTCGTGTAGGCCCTAATTAGGAGGTTCTGTTTCTGATCGGTATCGAGCTCATATCGAGGACCAAATACAATATTACTTTTGAAAACTTCAAAATAATTTTGTAATCTAAAAGTTTTTGAAAGTAACAACTTAAAAAATGATCTTCTTTCTTTCCTTATGCTTGCTTTGGAAGCTTTAGGTGAAGATTTTCTCGATGACTCAAGTAAGAGATTTCAAGAAGTTTTCATGTCATCTTTTTTGAGAACAATCGGGAGTTAACTTCACCGACAATGTTTTGCTAAGTGCTTCTCAACATCTTGTTTGGTGCAAAGAAGATAGTATATAAAGTAAAGCCCTATAACCTACTAATATTTAACATAATGAAGGCAGAGTACTCTTAACGTTGTGAAGACGTATAGGGCGAGCATGCATCATATCATCATATTATTTATATAATGTTGAGATTTCCTCCTTTCATTCGGACAACTATTCTTCTTTATAGTTGTTTGTCCTAAATTTCGTCCTATACCAGGTTTTTGGTTAATGGACTTCCATTTGATAATCTTTGCTTCATAAGTTCCTAATCTTTGGGAGTTTGCACCTTGCCTTGTCAACTCTATTTAAAAGCCTCAGACTACTACTTGATTATCCAATTCCAAAGATGTGCCGTGTCTTAACTTCTTCTATCCCGACACGTGGCTAGTCCTTTTATGTTGATAGTCGACATATCTCTCGTTGGGAATTACAATAGTTGTGTACTATGGTGAAACCATGACCTGTGACCGAAATAGCGTCGAAATGCAGGGTCTCCTATGGACTCCGCAGCCCATACGGAAATATTTAGGGCGCCGCTCATGTCGGGGTCTATGGTCATGATTCACCATAATCCACAATTAATGAGCTTTCACCTTCTTTGCAAACTCTTTTTGAAATTCATATCCGTATTCTCTTCCCTTTATCTAAGCGGTCACCTTTTTGTTTCTGATTGCAATCTTGATATCAACTTTGTTGTTTGCAAAATTTCTTACAAGTCAATATATATTTGACATATTTCTTTTCCCACTACTTGTCCCACGGATTTGTCACCTTGAAATTCCGAAATTAGATTTCTTTTAAGGGGGAAAGATCTTCATATCCCGATCATTCATGATTATCTTGTTGCATCATTAGTAAGCATCATTGCATTGCATATGTTGTTTATAGCATTCGTGTAATGCATTTATGATGTTTCCCATGTTATCTAAAATGATGTTAATGTTGGTTGTTGTTTGTGTTTCACCATAAGCCTCAGTGTGTGCTTTGGTTGAACCCTAGTTCAACTAGGATGTTATGCGTAAATCTTTGCCACGCTTATGTTGTACCGTGTGGAACCTGCCAAGTCTCTGTTGGACCTCTTAGACGTTTCTTCAAGAGAGGAGCCCGATGCCATACAATTTCTCTTTGATCTCTAAAACTTCCTTGGCTTTGATTTTGAAATCACCTTAATATTGACTCCACACCTTGGAACTTCCTTTGGTTGCTATCTTTCCTTTGTAAATCCTTGGTCACCATTAATTTTTATCATATGGATTCTCTCCGTGGTTGTGGTTTTGGCCGTGGTGTTATGATTACTAATTTCTAATCATGATCCATTACAAAACTACACTAAAGCATTCCCTTGCCGTGAATTTTCCTTGGTTCTTTATCTATATTCTATCCAAGGACTCCTATATCGGATCGCTTGATTTGTGAGTTTCTTCCTCGAAAGTTATAAGAAAGGTGACCCTTGAAGAGCAAGTCACCGACATCAACATTAACGACTACAAGAAGTGGTAGATAAGGGACTCGCTTAATGATCTCGAAGGTAACGTTGACCCACCGTCAAGAAACTTATACCGTCACTATTGGATCAAGAGGACATGAAAGATCGGAAAGTTATCCTGCTTTACGATAAGTTTTATGTCTTTCGTTTTTGCATTTGATTGGGATTTACCAAGCTACAATCATGTCCAACATTTCGTGACATTGCAAAGAGCATATGGATTATTCAGGCCGATTTCAAATTTTGCCGGGTCCCGCCAAAGGTTGGGATCACCGTGGCATTCTATTGGCGCCACGTGTCTTCTGAACGCCTTGAGCATCCCGGCCCCTCTCGCCGTTTTTCGTGTTGCGGTCTCACTGTACCGCACTCATTTCGTCGGGTCATGTATTCTTCTCGCACCACGCTCTCTTTCTTCCTTTCTTTGTGCGCCATGTCCGCGCCGCCCTCGCCATTGCACCGCACTGACCCCCTCCATGGTCTCGGTCTACTACCTCGTCTCCACGTCGCGGGGAATCCCACCACCCTATGCTTGAGCACGAGCGCACCATAGCCGGTGGCCGCTCCACCCGTGAACCGCTTTTGACCCTCCCTCTCTCTCTCGGCTTCCTCTTCCTCGGTCTTGGCCGCAAAGATCTCTATCTGCTCCCTCCGCGCGATATAAGACGCAACCCGGTACCTTTGCTTCTCACTTCCATCTCTCCAAAGCCCATCGCAAATCTCCTTTAAGAATCGCAGAGTCGATCTCCTTCTCCAAGGTGAAGTCTGTATAGTTCAAGGAGAACCGAGCGAGAAGAAGACGTGAAATCCAATCTTTGCAAGATCAAGCTCTTACTTCGCGGATTCAGTCGCGTCAAAGGGTACTATGCATCTCGTTGAAAAAGAACTCCGGTTTTTCATCCTAGAAGGTCGAGTCTACATCCGCTTAGCTTATGGCCCTAGGATTCATTCTGTGCCTTCTTGACATGTTGTGCCTCCTCGATCCCATCCGCTTTCGGATCTGTTAGGGTCCTTTTGCGCTTTGGTCGCTATCTTTTAATGTTTCTTCTTTGTCCTCGTGCAGCCGAAGTATCCGGAGTGATGCTTTGTTATGTAAATGTATGTGTCCCTAATCCCGTGAGTAATCTTTGTACCCTCTTTGTATCTCCAATGGTTTTGTAATCGTCTATCGTGTGGACAAGTTCTATCATCTTCGGTGCGCTTTTAGAGCTATGGAAATCTCTCGTCGCTTTCTTGAAGTTTAGTTCCGAATCTCGGGACGAGATTCTGTTAAGGGGAAAGGTCGTAACACCCCTGGTGTTACTATTACTGAAACATGCCATGTCATCATGATCATTGCAAAGCATGCATGATTAGAAAATTTGAAATGCATCAAATTAAAATAAGTTTATATTTTTTAGAGAAATGTTTGTGCTTAAGAATTTTAGAGTGATTAAATGTTAAATTTATGTTTTTGATCCTAAGTGTGTGGTTGGATGATGGTTTGATAGTATAGGTTGGGAATCTGAAATTTGAATCAAATTCAAGTTTGAATTGAACTTCGAAAACCCTAATTCCATTCTCTCTTTTACCCCCCTTTTCCATAATTCAAAATCTAAGCAAAATTTGCAAAAATTTCCAAAAGCCAAGTTGTAGATCTTGTTTTGATGTACAAAAGAGGTGTACAAAGTTTTTGAAGTTTTTGAATAAATTTGAAAGTAATTTTGAATTCAAATTTGTCCCTTTTTGACCCCATTTCAAAAGTCATATTTAGAGGCCGAATTTGAAAATCTTCCAATTGTGAAAATTGTAGATCTTGAAAAATTAGGCTAAGTCACTTTTTGGAGTTTTTCAAGTTCAGTTCAAATTTTGGGAGAATTTGGCAAATTTCAGCAAGTTAGGGTTTAGGGTGCTACAATGCGTGGGATTCCCTGTTCACCGCCATACCGCCGGCCGCGGCGTCCGCCGTGGCCGCCTCAGCGCCTTCGCGCCGGCCGCATGGTCGACGCCGTGGGCGGCCGAGAATGCCCCCGCCACATGTCTACCCGCCTTGCCTATAAATAGGCCGGGCGCCGCCGCCGTTCCTCTTTTCAAAACCGCCGGCGGGTCGCCGCCGTCCGTCGTTGTTGCTCGCCGCCGTCGTAGCTTTGCTCGCGCTTCTTTTTCGCCAACAAGACCGCAACCTTTCCCACACAGCCTTCGCCGGCGGCCATAAGCCCTTTGTTCTTCGTAGCCCGAGCACGAGCTCGTCTTCCCCGACGCCGATCGGATCTCCGCCGTGAGCTTCGCCGCCGTCCTTTCACCCCGGTGGGTTTCCAGCTTGCACCAACACCCGTTTCGCATCCCCTCTCGCCATCGTGGTCATGGTCGACCCTTTTGTTTTCCCAAATAGAAGCCCCAACTCGTCGAACGGTGAACCCGAGCCGCCCGCCATCCGCCATCGCCGACGGCAGCCCACACCTCCGGCCACCCTCCGTCCTCACCATCGGCGCACCGTGTGTTCCGGTGAGCTCCTACCCCTCCTTGCCCTTTTCCTTTCCACTCTCATCGCAGCTTGCCGCGCCGAACGCCGGGCGCCGCCGCTGACCACCACCGCCGTGGCCATGCCGGTACGCCACGCCCGCGAGTGGCAAGGCCACGATAGTGCCGGCATCAGAGCCACCGGGCTACCCATAATGAATAGTGTTGGGCCATGAACAAGATGGGCCGATTCAATAGTAAATCGGCCCATCATGAATAGTAGCAGGCCGTAACAGTGTTGGGCCGTGCACGTACAGTGTCGGCCAATTTCAACCCGAAATCCTTTTTCTTTTATGTTTTGTTGCATGAATTTCTTTTATGATGAATAGTCTTGAACTTTGTGATTTTTGTATAAATTTATATACTTGTTCAAAAATTCAAAAATTTTTGTAGAACCTTCTTAGGAGTATATCTACTCATGAAAATTTTGAAACTTAGGTTTTGAGTAGTTCTTGCATGATTTAAAAATACAATCTTTAATTGAAAAATGCATCTTCCATGATTTTTAGAAAATAAAATATTTATTCAAAAATCATAAAAATTTATTTGGTACTTGTTTTATGAGGTGTTCTACTTGTACAAAAGTTTGGAGTCATTTTGAGATGTTTAAATTATTTTCTATTTCATGCTCTATTATTTCATGTGGTTTATAATTTGTTTAGTGTCAAATAATTTAGGTTTTTGTGTGACTTTTGGGTTGTTTTGTGAATCTTGGATCATATCATAATCAAATGGTCCTTGAGAACTCCTTAGTTAATGGTGATGATATCTTGTAGAGTAGTTCAACAAGTTGGTTTTGTTGGGTTGCAACTTTATCGTGAAGGAAAGTTGTACTCAAGTGTTTATCATTTCATGCATCCATCAAGCATCATATTTATACTTCATCATGCTAAAGCATGCATCATCATTTACGTGTAGAGTATACGAGAGTGAGATGGTTCATGATGGTCGAGCTTCAAGAAGATCCATCCACCAATAATATCGAGGTCAAGTATGACTCGGGTGATCTCAATTAAGAATCTAACTTTTCCCCGCAACACGTGCAAGCCCCGGTTTCATTAAACCCTTCCTTGATGTTTTAAAAGCTTTATATAACTTATGTCTATGCTATGTTGCATTAAGTAAATAGGAGTTGAGTGATAACCTAATTGCTTTGCATTACCATCCTTGTTTATTTCAATACCATCCTTGATAACCTAGGTTTCATTTCGAAAATGCTTAGTGATGCTTAGCTCGCTTAATTAGTTAAGCTTTTTCATCAAAATGTTTTATTTGAGAAGATGGTACTTGTTTTAAAAAAGAAAGAGATGTAGTGATGAATTTGAGATCGGGCGGGACGTAGGTTGAAAGCCGGCGGGATACCTAGGCGTGCTTGTCCCGTTGGTCGTGTAAGGACCGTCGCCCGTTGTTTGGATTGTTAAGTTCGGGACTTTTGAACGCAAGTTTCGCCGAGGCCGTTTGGGTCAATGGCACGCCCGATTGGCGATCACCCCAGTCGACGAAACTAATCGCCACATACCCCCGAAGCCTCGATCTCGGGGGTGTGCCAAATCGGAACGGACAACCGCGCAAGACCGGGAGTGGAGAGATGGCGGGAGTAGCATGTACCCACCCTACTTGGTCAAACCGTCATTAGGACGGGGTAGGGAGGTGGAGTACTGTGCTCTCGGTGGCGATGGACCCAATCCGTTTTGGACGAACTGAGTGAGGGTTGATAGATGCAAGCTTAAGTGCTACATATGTCGTGTGGTTAGGGATCCCCACCGGGTATTAATCGATTCATGAATCGCCGCTGCTTCTCGGTTATGGAGACCCGTTCTTACGCCCATTCATCGTAGTAATTGATGGAACATGGTTTTGAAGAAAGAAAGTTGGCTTATGAAAGAAATGTTTTCTCTAGTGTAGGATCACCTAGAGTATATGAGCTACTCACCTGAAGTAAAATATTGAAAGTAAGGATTCACTTTTAGTAAGCTTTTCCGCAAAATGAGTCCTTGATTCTTGCTAAAAGCCTTACCTTGAATCCTATTAGACCCAGCATTCTTGAGTCTTCTCCTATTTTTCTTTTAGTCGGGTAAGTCTTGTTGAGTACTCCCGTACTCAGGGTTCTTTGACCCTTGTTGCAGGTGTTGACCCGTGCTGTTAACCAAGGTTATGTCGGTGGGCACGACATGATCTGGTGTCTTCTAGTTCTACCTAGCTTCTGCAAATTAATTAACTTAAGTTTACTCAAATGTAACTTACTCACATTTTGTAAAATTAATGTTATTATTCTTCCGCGCTCTGATCTATATTTTTGTAACAAATGTTGTAATGTTGTAGCTACTCCTTTGTTGATCCTGGTATGAGTGGTGTAATCGGGGTTTCGATGACACCCGACAAGCTTCTTAAGTTATCGGTGTATCTCGCACACCGCCGAGGTCTTTGGGACGATGGCAGTGCGGGGGCCCGGTAATTAGGAGGTTCTGTTACAATCATCTCCAGCGCCATCGAGCTGGGATCAACTAGCCCCAGTGGAGTCTCCGCTCACGGCATCGTGAGGTACTTTCACCGCTACTACATCCCCGCCGGCCGCAGCTTCTCGGGACTTCTGGCGGGGAGAACGCTCCACCGCACGGCGTAGCGGTGGGCTTCCACCTCCCCAATCGCCCTCGGGAGGATCAGCGTTCCCGGCAAGCGTCCTTCTTCTCCAGGCACGCCCCGATGAGAGGATCAAGGGTGCCACCGTCCTCCTCTTCGACAACAACGACGATGTCTTCTTCGCGCCGACAACATCACGGTTGGCGCCCGTGGACAAAGGAGAGGCAGGTTTGGACCCCCGTCGGACGCCCGGCGATCTCCTCCACGGCTGCCTCCTTGACTTCACCTCGTCGCCGCCCTCGTCACTTCGACACGCCTCTCGCAGGCAACTCCATGCAAAGGTGACGGTCGCGGCGACTTACACCTACACGTCTCCACCCCGACTCGCCCGGATGCTCGAGTACGCGGGCACCCTCGGCGCCTCCGTCATGCGTCGTGCATGCGCGAGAACATTCGCCGTGCAGCCCCCGCTGAGCTTCAAGTTCGGCGTTTGCCGGGCGGCTTCCACCTCGACTTCTCCTTCTCCGACAAGGACTCCGGCATCTGCAACAACGACAACGATAAGTGTGGCCCTCTCGTCCTCTACTTCGGGCCTGGAATGGTCGCTTCCTCGATCGACGTTGAAATCTCATGTTTGGTTTTGGAAATTGATTACACACTTGTGGACTAATCCTTGCTCTAAGTGTATGACTTGAGATAGGATTAGAAGGATGACAAGGAGCATGATGATCATGAACATGGATGATGATGGTGGACATGATGGATCGTCAAGCTCGATGATCGGCTTGAGAGGAACCCGGAGATCAAGGCAAAGGTATCTTGATAGGGTTTTCCTTTTTAGTGATCAAGACACGATAGAGCGTGTGATCACATTATAGGATAGATAGCCAACTATCAAGAGGGAATGCCGCGATAATCCTTTGGTGAAGTGCTTCTAGGTCCAATTGACTTGCATTTGCATTTAGGACAATGAGAGCACTAACTTCGATCTTGCCTAACTTATCGATGTGCTAACATTGGCGATAACGTGATCATCTTGGACGTGTTGGCAACCTATGGTAAGAGGCGAAGCAAGGTTGAAGCAAAGGCGACAACAACATGACGAACTCGCTTGTTTTCGGGGTGACCGGGACTCTCGACCGAAGCCGAGTCGACCGAAGCACCGACCGAGCGTCCGTCGGTGAGTCCGATCGGACTTCCAAGTAAGCATGTTTTTGGGTCACCCACGACGAGCGACCGGACGCGAGCACCGGCACCGGCCGGTCGCGTCCGGCCGCTGAGTCCGGCCGGACTTACAATAAGCATGTTTTCGTGCTCATCGCCGAGGATCGACCGGACGCCGCGATCGGAACCGATGGACCGGACGCACGAAGACGGTGTCAGCCGTGGGCCGGGGGCTCGCCATATCGACCCGACGCATGGCCGATCGCGGCCGAAGCTGGACCGACCGCCGCGTGCGTCCGGTCAACGAGTCCGGCCAAGGCGTAAACCCCCAACGGCTCATTTTCGAGGAGGACTCTATATATACCCATTTGGCTGGTTCATTTGAGTCTCTCTTGCACATTTGAAGCTTCTAACTTGCTATTGAGCTTGTGAGACTCCTCTCCACTCATCTCCCCATCTCTAACTCGGATTCTTGGTGAGATTGAGAGTGATAGAAGTGCATTGCATCATCGGTTGCATCTAGAGGCACTTCATCCTTGGAGAAGCCGCGGGATTCTTGTTTTCTTAGGAATTTACCCGGTTCCCTAGCGGCTTGGAGCAAGAGGCGGTGTTGAGCTCGATTGGAGCTTGTTCGAGGCCACACCGGTGGTGATTGTGAGGGGTCGTTCCTTACCTCGCGGGAGATTCGCGAAAGGAGCACTAGTGGATTGCTCGTGGCTTGTTGGACCCTCTCTTGTGATCGTTTGCTTGAGCTCCCATAGGGGATTTGGCACCGGCCATTAAGCTTAGCATACGTCAAGTGAGTGTGTCGCCACAACGGGGACTTAGCGTGCCGGCAAGCACGTAAACCTCGGTGAAAAATCATCGTGTCTATTGTCTTGAGTTTGTTGGAGATTTCTTATTGTACACGGTGATTGACATCATCCTCTACACTCCGCGGTGGTATTGTATTCTAGCCTCTTTGCATTACTTTCTCTAGTAGACTTGTGTAGTTTTGTTTAGCTTGAGTAGCTTGTGTAGTTTGCTTAGTCTTGTTTAGCTCCTAGTGGTAATCTAGTTAGAATTGCTTGTTCACCTAGAAGTAAACTAGCAACATAGCCTTTGTGTGGATTAGAGATAATAGAATTGACTTGTGGCTTGCTTAGCTAATTCGTAGCACCGCTTATTTAGCTTCGCCATCTTATTGTCTAATCCGTTTGTTTAGTGTTGTTGCAAGATTTTTTAATAGGCTATTCACCCCCCCTCTAGCCATTAGGACCTTTCAGATGTGCCTTTCGCCACCACCTGGTGGGTTGGGCGGCACGTGGACGCGCCGCCTCGTCGAACGGTGAGGAAATGTCATGATCCGACTGGGCCAGCCCCGAGAGTGGCTAATTGGGCCAAACGCGACGACCGCCGCCCCGAGGGGCTGGGGCGCGGCGCAGGGGGAGGCCGGCCCCCGGCGCCGCCACTTTCTCTCTCCCGCACGACTCCGAGTTTGCTTCGCCTTCAAGTTAGGATTATCTTAGGTAATTTTTGGTGTGCAATGGGCTATCTCATCTATAAGGGAGACCCTTATTAAGAAATAATAAAATAGGAATTGCTTGTAAAAGGTATTCCGGTCATATAAGGAAACCTTATAGAGATTGCTTTAGATTACAAGTCCCACTAGTCGGGCTATATAAGCAAGAGGCATGTAATCTCTAGGGGACAAGCAAGAAAATAAAAATATATCTTCGCCTTCAGCCTCCAAAGACCGCCGCCGCCTCCACGCCCGCCACGCCAAGCCCCCGCCCTTGCCGCCGCCGCGCCCAAGGCGGCGCTGCCGCCGCCGCCGCCACCGTCATCCCCATCCTCCTCCTCTCCTCCCAATTCCTCAATTCACGTGTCAATTCCGGCCCATTCTAGCCGAAATCGACATCAGCACAGGTCGTCTGATCATCTGGAAGAAAATAGCGTCTGATCTTTTGGTCAGCACAGGTCGTCTGATCATCTGGAAGAAAATGGCGTCTGATCTTTTGGTCAACACAGGTCGTCTTCTGGAAGAAAATGGCGTCTGATTAATTGAAATTCCCTTTTGTTGATAGCAGGACTCGGACTCGCTTCCATTTCTTTGCCCTTTTCTGCACCAACTTTACTGAGCCTCGAAATGGATTGGAACTACCCTTGATGCTGCCTGTTGTATTCCGACAGATACCGGAGGAAATCTCGCAGGCACTGATCATTCGCCTCATCATTTCCAAACACTTCGGCCAGTTCCTTGACCCTAGTCCCGCCTTGGTTCTCCACCATGGCCGTCCTCATAGCATCCGCGATGTCTTTGGGCGCGAACGTGCCGTCGTCTTCGTCCCTCGCCACCTCAATGCCCATCTTCTTCTCCACAAGAAGCCTGGCGTTGAGGCCCTGGTCGAACATCAGCGGCAGCAGCACCATCCTGACGCCCCACGAGAGGCCTTCGGTGACGGAGTTCCAGCCGGCGTGGGTCAGAAACCCACCGACCGATTCATGAGCCAGCAGCCTGGGTTGAGGCACCCAACCGCGGCAGACCAATCCCCGGCCACCGACACGCTCCTCGAAGCCTTCCGGCAACCCGGCCGTGCCCTGTCCAGGATCGGCGCCATCGGCTGGCGGCCTGAACGCCCAGACGAACGGCAGACCGGAAGCCTCCAAACCCAGCGCGATTGTTTCGAGCTGCGCTCTTGTCAGCTTCGCCTCGCTTCCGAAGGCCGCGTACACGACGGAGCCCCGAGCCTGTCTGTCCAGCCACCCCAAAGTCGCCTCGTGGCCGGCGATGTCTTGTGTGGGCGGCGGAGGGAACAGGCCGACGGGGATCACCGGCTTCTGGTAGAGCTTTTCAAGCACCTGCAGCCACTCCGACTCAAACTCCGTTCTGCTCCGGATGCCTACGACCTGGCACTCTCCGATGGACACGCCGAACCGGTGGCCCTCCGACACGCCGGAGTCGTCCGGGACCAAGCCGTTGAAGAGCTCGCGCGCCTCGAAGCCGCGGTGCGCGACGGTGGTCGGGAACGGCACGTAGTCGGGCACCACGGTGAGGTCCTCCGGCTTGGTCCTGGCGTACTTGCCGCGTCCCATGAGCCCCTCCGGGGCCCATAGAAACCGAACGCCGCGGCGCTGAACAGGCACAGGTACGCGCACGGCACGCCGTGCCTCGCCGCGGCCGCGGCCGCCCAGTACGCGGCGTAGTCGATGACCACCCAGTCCGGCCGCTCCGGCCGCGGCTCCTGCAGGATGGACGAGAGCTTGTCGGAGAAGGCGGTGTCGTAGGCTACGCGGAGGTACGGGCGGAGGTCGTCGGACGGGAGGTCTATGCTCGCCTCGGCGTCCTCCGGGAGGCGCTCCACGCGCGGCAGGGCGATGTCCACGACGCGGATTTGACCCGCGAGTTCTGGAGGGATGCGGATTAGCCGCCGGGTGTTTCTTGGCGTGGAGAAGAGGGTGACCCGGTGGCCCTGCCGAGCTACGCGCTTGGCGAGCTCCGTGAACGGGAGGATGTGGCCGAACGCCAGCCATGGCAGCATCACGACGTGCATACTGCCGCCGTTGGCGTCCCCATCCTTCAGGCTTTGAAAATGGAAAAGAGTTGTTCGTAGGAGACTGAGGAGATAGGTGCAGTTTTTGTTGGTATGCAGGCGTCCAGATATGCAGACTCTTCAGTCTGAACTCTCCTATCCTAGTGCGCTGGCCAAATACTCAATCAGTGGCCAGTGGGCATATAAAAATAGAAGCAATCAATCAAGTTAGGCTGGGTCATGGATTGGGTCATGGATTGTGTGCGGATCCATTTCGTCACAGCTGACAATTCCAGCCAATATGATCTAATAACGATGTTAACGCTTGCGGCTTGCGCATGATTTGGGGAGTGGGGACAGAACCGGCTTTCAATTCATTCAACAACACAGGGAGGGCGACATGATCCAGTGTTGGCAGTGGAGGCTAGCGGATCATCCAGTAATGCCTGCATATGCATCTTTCCTTTTCTTCAACAGCAAAGCTAACAACCTTTTTTTTAGATGATGCAGCGAAAATAAGGCCTCATTCAAGCTAAAAACACAGGGGAGTTACTCATTTGGTATTGCATAGTTCATAGGTTTGGTTTTTTAGTTTTTACATTTTTGAAGTATAAGTCCACCTTCTGACTTCTGGTCGTTTATGATGCTGGAGATTGAGTTATGCTACCAATCATACTGAGTGCAATGCATGGTTGATCAAAGGGAACCTGCAGGACACAGGGGCGCAAGAAAAATTAATTTGGCACCTGACTACAGATCTTGACATGCTGCCTAAGTTTAGTGGCTTTTGTATCTCCATTCCAAATTATAAAACTTTCTGGCCTTTCTAAATACATTTCCTTTATTTTGTTTTGAGAAAAACATTTCCTTTATTTTGTATCTAGACATAGTGTATAACTAGATGCATACTAAAGGAAATGCATCTAGAAAGTCTTATAATTTGGAATAGAGGGAATACTTACTAAATGCCCTGCTCCAAGAATCCAGTAGAAGTGTAAGTTCTTGTAGGATCTGACAAAGGCCTTGGTGGCTTTTGTTGGGCCACAATACAGCGGCAGCCTTGGCAAGCTCAAGAAGCCCCTCAACCCATCCCATCTGAAAACAAATGATCAGCGAGGAATTCAGAGACAGTGCCTGAAACTCTGAATGATTGCATCCACAAGGGAGAAAACCAACTCCCTCACTTGAGCTTCTCCACCCATGCTTCCGCGCCGATCACCGAACAGATCACGTCGAGCTGATTCAGATGAAGAAAATGTTACTGAACTTAGTGCTTGAAAGAAACACTGAATTTGTATATAGAACACGCTGCCGAATAGAAAGGAGAGAAGCTGAGCGGCCATCACCTGCCCGTTGTACACTGTGACATTCACGCCAAGCGACAGCAGCTCGTCGATCTGTAGCATCAGCAGGCACGCACAATTACATTTTAGCCAGACAAGGAGCATCAAGCGTGTCACCTGAATGCTGATCGGACCGGAGTTTAGAGACCACATGTGCTTGCCTCGTCGATCCTGGGCTTCATGAAATCGTTGACGAGTGCGAGATGGACCGCGTAGTTGACTGCCCGCCACCTGCATGCGGTTGGAAGAGTTTCTCGTCAGGAACGGAAGATTCATTCGTCACTGCCGCAGTGTGCCGCGAAGTCTGATTCCGAGGGGAGCTCGATCAGCGAAATGGTGGCCACAGCTCACTTGTGGTCCTTGGGGATTATCTTGAGCCTCTCCTTGATGATGCCGTTAAGGATGCCCTCGACGGTGTTGTTGGAGCCCAACGTGGAGAGCTGCTCCGAGTACCTCGTGAGATGGACACCAAGCGTTGCCGATGGCTTCGCCGACGACGACAGGGCCGCAGCCGTTGAGTCCGTTGAAGTATCGAGCAAGAAATTGTACAGATACTGCAAGTGCGCGAGAAAGCCAGCCAACTGATTTTAGTTTGTAAATAAATACGAAAAGAACTTACGCCTCAAACGAAGGCGTACTAGTTTTTATTCAATTACCACATGGCTGCTGCTGTTGTCGAGCCAGATATACAGATCGTTAAACGCCGCGTGGGCGGCGGCCCACTCCCCTGCTGCGATCAGCTCCTTCACCGCCTCCGCTCTCCTGCCACGTACGGCGCCGCCGTGACAACATCGCCGACCAGGAGGCGAAGGGACAGTAATCACAGCATTGCATGCTGGATAGGATTACCTGTTCGCTTCGTTGGCGCCGGCGCTGTCCAGCCTCGAGATGTCTTGGAGAAGCCGGCCGTACGAGAGCTGCATCACCAAACAAAAAAGCAGAAGAAGAAATAAACATCCACAAAATTGATCGGTGACGCAGATTTGGAACACTTTTTCTTCTTGCTTGTTCGAGTCTCCTTACAGTGAAATCTTCCGGCGAGATCCAGCTGTCGCCGAGGACGACGCCTGTCGCAGAGAATGGGTAAGAATAAGAACTGTGAATAGCAACAGTGAAATACAGAATGATGGAGATCTTTACCTCCGAGCGTGAGGTTGATCTCGGCGGCGTTGATGGCTCGGGCGACGGACACGCCCAGCGTCGCGGCGTATTTCCCGCCGTAGGACTCGGCGACTAGGAACAGCGGGCTGCTCTGCAGCGTGGGCACCTCCTCCACCAGCGCCTTGAGCAGCGTCATCATGTCAGCCGCCGCCTGCCAGTCGGTCGTCACGAGCAGGCCGTCGTCCTCCACGTAGCTGTACCCCACGCCCACCGGGTTGTCCTGCCAGTGCCAGCAGCATAGCAAATCTACACATGTATGTTGCAAAGGGAGAAACAGAGACACGAAGAAGATCGTCCCAGGAGTACAAGAGGGAGGGAGGTGATGGAATCTTTCTTCTGACCACGAAGATGAGGTCGGCCTTCTGGAGCCACGTCGAGTTTCGGGGTTTCATGTCGGCGTCCAGCGGCCCGATCTCCACGAAGTTCCCGGTGCCAATCCCCGACACACCCTGAAACGACGCACGTCACGCGCGCACTCAAGCTAGTGAAGCGTGTCTCTGCCTCTGAATCCTGAATTTCTCAAGCAAACGCTACACGGTTCTCGCCGGAGAGACCGGCTTAATTGCCAGTCACGAGCTACGTACCGGGCCACCCTGCAGCCAGAGGACGATCGGCCATGGCTTCTCCGGCGAGTTGCTCGCTGTTTGCCTCTCGGGGCTCTTGTAGTACCACCAGAACAGGTGCGCCTCTAGAAAGCATCACAGTGAAACGCTGATGAACGAACAGAAAATTTACTCAAGAACCAGCATGGTGCGTCTGTTACGTACTCGGTCGGACCTCGACGTAGCCCCACCGCTCCATGCCGTCGTCCGTCCCGGCTGTGATCGCCGACACGACTGCGGAGCGGATACACAGCAGAGGGAAACAGAGGAAGAAGAAGGGCACAGCAACGGAAGCTGGCTTCCCCATTCTTGGAGACTCAAGTGCCACTCTTTCGTTCTCTGAAGGCTTTCCATAACCAAACTAAAAGTCCAGTCTTATTGAAGTCTTGTTTGGCTCATAGCCATGAGACAACATCCTACATCCCAAGCATTCGACAGCCGTTGTTGAGCAGAAGCTTGCATCGAGGGAGGAATCGGAACAAGAATCTAAAGAGCGCTGCTCTAACTCCTGAATCGAAATATACAGGCACACAAAATGCCGGCTTTTGGTTTCATCCCTTGTTCTGTTTCCCTTGTTCCCGGTATCCCACTGTGTCTGTCTATTCTTGCTGTAGTCTTCTGCCAAATGACAGATCCACGGAGAGACTGCTAGCTTCTGCCATTATATTATTTTAATTATTTATTTAATAAATATAATTTGTTTTTAAAAAGGACTCTAGCTACTTCTTATATACTACCTCGGTCCTGAAAAGAATGCAGCTATGTGTTACGTGCCACGAAAAAGTTATCGATGTTTAACATTTCTAGTAAACAATATTCACATTTATACATTTATGGTTTTAAATTAATTTATTATGAAAATATATTTCACAATTAATCTAATAATATTTACTTAGTATCATAAGCATTAATACTTTTTTTTTATCTATAATTGGTCAAACTTATATACCCGTAGTTTTCAAGAGAGAAAATGAGCAATTAATATTATTAGAAACTATCATTACTAACCCATGGTTTCTATAATTCTCAAAAAAAAAAACCCCCATGGTTTCTATAAACAACAGATAAATTAAAATGCAGCATAAAAAAAAAAAAATGACTAGATGAAGTGTGGCTAGCAACAATACTTACTTATTCTGATTAAGATTTTAGCCCGTGTAGGATTTACTTGCCCATTGATAAGAGCTAATTATGACGACTTCGTTAATCTGAAGATCTATCTGTCGGAGACATTTTTTTTTTTTTTGAGAGAACAGAGGGGCAGAAGAGCCCCTACTGAAATATATTAAAGAAGCAACCGAGACAATTACAAATGTATGGAGACATTATTATTGATAAGATAAGATGTGCATACATTACTGCCGGATCCTATTTTCTGGTAGAAATAAAGAAGCAATCTTTTTCTTCATTTACTTTTTACTTATTCTATTTTCTTGGAGAAAAAATAAGCAATCTCTTTGTTCATTATTTTTTGGCTGTATCAAAATTTTGAAATTTACCAGCCCTATAATGCAACCTGCCGCTGCATGCTGTATTCTGAAAGGCACTTGAGAAAATCTCGCACGCACTGATCATTCATCTCGTCGTTTCCAAACAACTTGGCGAACTCTTTGGCCTTGTCCCCGAACACCTCGCATTCTTCCTCCACCACGACCCTCCTCAAAGCAGCTGCAATGTCTTCAGGCGCGAACGAGCCATCTTCCTCGTCTCGCTGCACCTCGACGCTTATCTTCTTCTCGGTCAGATGCCTCGCGTTGAGGCCCTGATCGAACATCAGCGGTAGCAGCACCAGCCTGACGCCGCGGGCGAGGCCTTCAATAATGGAGTTCCAGCCGGCGTGGGTCAAGAACCCTCCGACAGATTCGTGGGCCAAGAACCTGGCCTGAGGCACCCATCCGCGGCAGACGAGTCCCCGGCCGTCGACGCGCTCCTCGAAACCATCCGGCAATCCGCTCTTGCCTTCGTTGGCATCGACCGGTTGCCTGAATGCCCACAGGAACGGCAGGCCGGAAGCCTCGAGACCGAGCGCTATGTGTTAGAATTGATCTCTCCACCTGTTGGCCCAACAGCCAACGGGCCCTTGGTCTGATCGGAGGTGTCCAGCCCAATAAAATAAGCTGATGGGCCCCGCACGCAAAGCACTATAAGAAGAGAAGAGTGGGGTGGCGGCGGCGTCACAATTAACCTCATAACCCTAGCCTTGGACCCCACCTCCTTTCTTATAGTCTCTGACGGGGGCCCATCGTAGATTGGGCCGACACCTCCGATCAAGGTGCGCCAAGGGCCAAGAGATCAATTCTAACATTCTCCCCTTGATCTCAACTTATATCTTACTCTCAAAATTTAACTTAAATACTTTTACTCTATTCCATTATAGATCAATTGAGCGTGTCTCATCGTCCGCAACTAAAATTGCTATTAGACTTGACAACAATACATCTCTCTAAGTTGAAACAGAATCCTTACTTCTAACCGGGCCCTAAGTGTCCGGAAATCATAGGCTTTCCCTTAAAACCCATGTCGATCAAATACACCGGGTGGTAAGCCATTGTAAGCGGATCCGCGAGAACTTACTTAATACTTATATGCTCATATTCTTATAATGATTCTGAACTCTCTCCTTTACAACATGTAATGAGCGCCGGTGTGTTTGGCAAAGACACTTGACTTGTTGTTTTAGGAGTAAATTGCTTATATGGTTATTGCTGTCGTCAACCATTTTTTTTCAATTCCGGGCACCGGTTATCTTAGCCGTTTGCCTGTCCCTCAGCCTCATGACATGCTATATCACAACTTAGCATCACTAATGTTACTGAAACTATTTCATTGGAGCTTTTCCACAATAAAACTCCAACTGCACGTGTTGGCAACAATTGTGGAGTTGTTGCACAACTTGCCATAAGTTAAGACTATGTACCCACATCTATTTGTGAGTACTTGTTCTATCTTTTGTTAGCATGAGACCGATACTTATAAGTCCATTCCAGTGATCTATAGCTGGAGTGGTCTTTGCCAAAACAACCCGAATGAACTAAGTCAGGGCAATCTTATGCATTTATTAAGCTTCCAACAAATCTTATGGTACCATCTTCATACGATATGTTTCTTAACATTCCTCACACTAAAGATCTGTTTTTACCGATTCGATCATACTAAAATTATGTTTTCTTACTAATTCTGATCACACTAAAATTCTTGAAGATATTGCCCTTGACCATGAAGAACAGGCGTAGGTCTTATCGCATGCATAACTTATTGCTTTAGAATCTTTTCTAAGTATGCATTTGCGATAGTTCTAATACCCCTTCCTTATCTCGAATTACTTAAACAAGTGGCATTTCATCAAGATCATTCTAATTCAATTCTAAGGATATTGTAAATTAACATCTTTACTAGCAAGCAAGATCTTATCCACATACAAGGTCGAAAAGGAATTTCCCATTCAATAACTCGTACTAATGCAATTGTCCTCTTATCCTTCTTAACCCAAAATTTCTAATTGTTTCTTAAAACTTAGATGCTATCGTCCGATGTCTTAAATCAACCTACAAATGGATTTCTTCTTATGTTATCCCGTATCTTATCTTCTCATGCAACCATCTCATACTAATCCATGTTGATGATTGTTATATATACATCCATTTGATATAGTTCTGAATTGTAATGCATCACTGACACTTACACATTCCCTTTTGGAGTCACATTTCACCTTGTAGACCCGTATGTAGCCTACTGTTTTGGCTCCATTAAGAATATCCTTTCCCTTATACCTTAACATATTCCCTTTGGAGTCACATCTATCTTGTAGACCCATAACGCCTCTTGGTTTGACTTCATTAGGAATTTCACAACTAACCACTTCAATGAGTGGGTGTTTCGATGGCCTTATTCAAAAAACGAGGTGGGATCACCCTCTATTTAAAATTCTTCCGATCCGATAAGCTTTATAGTCATCCGATATAACCGATCTTCTAGTTCTTTGCAATCTTCTAAGACCTTCATTATTTAGCGTCTCGTGGGTCATTGTTATTCTTCCTCTTGCTCGACATTATGATTCTAAGGTATTCGAGGAACATGTTTCGATTCTCATTATTTATCGGCAAAAAGGAGAACTAACAATAGGTGTTGGCACTACAATGTTTGTGCTTTTGGTGCAACAAGAGCAAAAGCGTCCTAAAGTATGGTTCTTAAAATATCAAAGTAGACACTTATTTATTTTGCTACCTTGCTCCCCCCTAATTGCACTATATTGAGGAGTTAGGTTCTTTAAACCATGCTCCCCAGATTCTGATCCTCTAAAACTTCTTGTTTGGGTTTAATCATATAGCGCCTTATCTAGTATGAATACCGCTTGAGTACGCTATTCCTATTCCTCCTCCGATTAGGGGTATCACTATTATGACCATCGTACTCCCTCGACAATCATATTTATCTTTTATAGATCGCTAATCATAGTTGCCTTTAATGCGCTCGGTATCTAAAATCTCATATTCTTATCTAAAAATCTCATATTATCTAAAGTATAAGGGAGTATTTTTCTTAATTGTCTCACATTTCTCCCCCTCGAAGTGTGGTATAAACTTTCCTACCACAATTCGAAACCATTCTAAACTTTATTTCTTAACTCTTATGGGAGTAATATTTACTTATTTCACTTAAACAACTAAACATAGCTTTTAGATTGTTATATAACCTTCTATTATCCTTATACTCATTGAGTCTTTGAATAATAATCACTACACAATAGAAGTGAAGTACTAGGATAGCATAAGAGCTACTCCAAAACTTCTCTCCCAATGTAGGATATAATGAAAGCACATGAATTATCCCACGATGCAAGATAGTATGACTTAAGTGGTATACCAACTTTACCCCACCATGCGGGTTATCTTTGGTATTGACTAAAACTCTTCCCGCCAAGCGAGATAGTTCCCTTGAAGGGACTTAAATGCCAAGATTGGCTCTTATTATCATATTCAAAATAATTCTCAATATTCTATAATACACATGCTTAATCCGACGTTGGTCGAATAAACATGCATATAACTTATTATAACTCTTATCATAATGACCGAACTAAAATAAACTCTGGCGATAGTGAGTACATTACATAGTGCTTAACCTGAACTTTTATAGCTCTACCTTATTGGATTAATATCCATGAAGTCAAAACTTTAAGTTCTAATCTATAACAATCGTTGGGCGAAATAGAATAGAACATTATTCTTCTACATCAATTCTACATCACCGCCATAAATCTAATGCATGAATCTCATGAATAACAACTATAATATCTTTATACAACTTTTGGTCTAAAGAATACTAATATGACTAATACAATATTCTTTTTACACTAATTCTATATCACCAAGTAAGCGAAAATAGAATTAGTGCCTTGCTAAATTCATAATATTGCTATTACAACATCATAATACAACTTTGGTAACATACACAACTATTCTTAGATACTCAACATCACTACAGCAGAAACTTTATCTTTATCTTAATCTTCTCTCTCGAAAAATTGGTTAGTTTGACACAAAAGGTTTATCGAGATTCAAACTTAAATCGAAACTATAAATTATAATATTATTATCATCAACGTTGGTCGAAGATAACAATACCATAATATAACTTAAAGCAAAAACTTTCTACTCCTCTATTTAAATTTTCTCGTTGGTTCCAATTTAAATAGAGGATGAAATCTTAATTCACAAATAAATCTAAAAATAATCTTACTTTTCTCATCTGCTCTCTAAAAGATCTTACACTTTGGAGCACTTTTGCCGAGATTTAAAATCTAAAAACTTAATAACTAAATTCATCGATTATACATCCGAAAATTCTTAGCAATGGAACTATATGCTAAAAAAATTTGAAGTTTCTTTAACCATAAGCGTCTCATAATACTTATTTCTCTCTCTAGACAATTATCCCGTTGGTTCAAATTTGAATAGAGATTAAACTTATACTCAAAACATCAAAGATAATAGCTTATGGAAAAAGAAAAATCAATTCAAATAAACATAATCTTAATTTTCGAATAAACATAATTGCTCTTTAGATTAAATTCTCCCGTTGGTTCCAAAAGAGACAACTTAAATTAACTTAGCAAATGAAACTTTGTCTTAATTCAAACTTTAACTAAAATCTTACACAAATATCTTTCTACTCCTCTGTTTAAATTTTCCCCGTTGGTTCCAATTTAAATAGAGGATGAGACTCTTACTTACGAAAAATTCTTAGCAAATGCGAAGCTTATACCAATGATCTCATAAATAACTCTCATAATCTAAAACATTCATAATATTGATATTATCAACGTGGGTCAAAAAATATCAATAATATAAATTTATTTAAAACACATAATTGCTCTTAAAATTAAATTCTCCCGTTGGTTCGAATTTAATTAAAAGTGGCACTTTCAATAATTCTCGCCATCGTATTGTAATTGCAATAAATTCTCTAAAACTTATAATTGCTCTTAAAATTAAATCTTCCCGTTGGTTCCAATTTAATTAAAGAGACAATAAATAATAACAGACAGCGGAAAACGTGTACTAAATTAAAATTTCTTTGTCCAAAAAACATGCTAAAATACTAAATTTCTCTCTAAAACAAATTATCTCGTTGGTTCAAATTTGAATAGAGAGAAAATAATACTAATAACAAGAACAAACAGTTTCTGGAAAAAAAAAACAAAATCTAATACTTATTTGGCCTTTCGGCCCAACTGATTTTTCGGCCCAACTGATGCGAGCGGTCCAGCAACCACGCATAAAGGAATTGGCGCTCACGGCCCAATCGGCCCACATGTTCTTTTTTTATTATCTACCATTAACCTTATTTTTGTACACCATTTACAGCTTCCTCATGCAGCCACGTCGCCTTCCTTCATCAGCCATGGGATCCACCATCTACGGCTTACAAATGCTCTATACTTGCCCCTTGGATACATGCCGCTCTATAGTTTGTTCTACCATTAACCTTATTTTTGTACACCATTTACAGCTTCCTCATGCAGCCACGTCGCCTTCCTTCATCAGCCATGGGATCCACCATCTACGGCTTACAAATGCTCTATACTTGCCCCTTGGATACATGCCGCTCTATAGTTTGTCCTCTAATCCATGCCACTGCAGTATTGTGTTACTGCAATTTTCCCTAGGTAGTACACGTGATTTCAGTTTTGTTTTTGCCAATATCTGAACCTTCTGAGGTTACTCTGTTGCATACTCACAAATATATAATGCAGCGTACTCTGTTGCATACTCACAAATATATAATGCAGCGCTGATTGCTATGCTCACCTAGCACCCGCGCATTGCGCGGGGATATAGGCTAGTTATTATTATTACTGAACTGATTTTCTGATAAAAAGAGAAACTCTACTATGCTTTAATGGGCCGGCGGAAACGAACTGGCCCGTTGCCGATTGTGGCCCAAGGCCTGCTTACGCACGGCGCTCGCCCCCGCCTCGATCACGTCCGTTCGTCGTGATCGGACGGCAGGCCGGCGATTTCGCTGGGGTAAAAACCCGTGGCAGCTGCTGGCTTCTCCAGAAAACCCTAGGCCATTTCTGATTCCTCCTTCTTCCTCACACTCTGCCGCCGGCGCTTGGCCACCAGCGGCCGGAGAAAGAACGCCGCCGGTGGAGCGACAGTCCCCTCCCCGTCCTTCCCTCTTATCCTCCTTTTTCTCAGCCGCATAAACGACGGCGGAGACAGAGCGCCGGCGAGGACGACGAGACCGGCTGCGCGCGCGGCCGTCCGGCTGTGTTGTCGGCGCCGCCGCAGGTTCCATCGCCGGTGCGCGCGTGCGGCATGGCCGCGCGCGGTGCCGTCGATGGTATCCTCGGTGGTGCCCTTAGGGGCCTGGGACGATGCTCTATACATGTAGCTCGGCCGGCCCATGGTGACGACAAAGGTGAGACCTTCACCGCCTCCTCTGATCTGAACATTCGGTCGGGATCCTTAGTCTTAGGTTTAGGGTTTGTCTGCTCTTCCCGATTCGAAATCGGTTCCTCTTTACTTTCTGATTCATTACCCGATCTGAATCTACACCATAGAACCTGAGCTCGTGATACCATTGTTAGTTCTAAAAGATCATCTAGGTGTAAATCAGAGGGAACTACTGATTAACAACTCAAGGAAAACATCATCCTAATATAATGATCTTCAAGAACAGAGACATATAACTAAACAGTAATTAGAACGAGTTTAGAGTAGCACTTGAGTTCGCCATGGGATCGTCGTGCTTCTGCACGCCGGCAGCGAGGGTTGACGGAGTGGCGCGGACGTCGAGAGGATGACGAACTCAAGTGCTACTCTAAACTCGTTCTAATTACTGTTTAGTTATATGTCTCTGTTCTTGAAGATCATTATATTAGGATGATGTTTTCCTTGAGTTGTTAATCAGTAGTTCCCTCTGATTTACACCTAGATGATCTTTTAGAACTAACACTATGGTCTGCAGCTGTGCGCTCGTCAGCTTTGCCTCGCTGCCGAACGCCGCGTACACAACGGAGCCCCGCGCCTGCCTGTCCAGCCATTGCAGCGCTGCCTTGTGGCCGCCGATGTCTTGTGTGGTGGGTGGTGGAGGGAATAGGCCGACCGGGATGACCGGCTTCCGGTATAGCCCGCCGAGCACCTGCAGCCACTCCGGCTCGAACTCCGCGCTGCTCCTGATGGCCACGAGCTGACTGTCTTCGATGCCCTTGGCGAACCGGTAGCCTTCCGACACGCCAGATTCGTCCGGGACCAAGACCGGCGTGAAAAACTCGCGCGCCTCGAAGCCGCGGAACGCGACGGTGGTCGGGAACGGCACGTAGTCGGGCACCACGGTGAGGTCCTCCGGCTTCGTCTTGACGTATTTGCCGCGTCCCATGAGCCCCTCCGGGGGCCCATACAAACTGAGCGCCGCGGCGTTGAACAGGCTCAGGAACGCGCATGGCACGCCATGCCTCGCCGCGGCCGCGGGCGCCCAGTGCGCGGCGTAGTCGATGATCACCCAGTCCGGTTTCCTCGGCCCCGGCTCCTGAAGGATGTCTGAGAGCTTGTCGGCGAAGGCCGCGTCGTAGGCCCGCCGCAGGTACGGTCGGAGGTCGTCGGAGGGTAGGTCGATGCTAGCCTCGGCGTCCTCCGGCAGGCGCTCCACGCGTGGCAGCTGTACGTCCACGACGCGGACAAGGCCATCCAGGTCCGGTGGAACGTGGATAAGCCGTCGAGTGTTTCTTGGAGTGGAAAGAATTGTGACCTGGTGTCCCTGCCGAGCTATGCGTTTGGCGAGCTGGGTGAACGGGATGATGTGGCCGAAGGCCAGCCATGGCAGCATCACAACGTGCATGCTCCGCTGCCGGCGGCGTCCAACGAGGCTTTGTCAACGCAAGGCAGATGTTCTTTCTATGAGATGAGGGAGATAGATTGACACTGTGCCACTCTCGTGTCACTCTACCCGTTCTTTATAGTAGGCGTGTACAGTCGCACATTCAGATATGATGAAAAGTTCAGTTTGAGGACGTGCTCACTTTGACTGCCTTGGATTTTTGTTCAAATATGTAAACAGGGAGCATGGAAAAATAGAGCCAAACAATCAGTCACAGACTCACAATCAGCTTATGTCATGGATGATGCACTACGCGCGTACTACGCCACAGTTGACACAATGACCACAGCCGATGTACGTACATAACACTGCTGATAAACTATAACCGAATTGTTTCGGTTAATCTTTTTTAATAGTTTAATGCCAAAACATTCTCTGTGACCCGTGTGAGTAAATTTAAATAGGTCTGCATTATTAAAAAAATTAAAAGAATTATTGACTTCGATCAAAAGACCAAAACATTCATACAACATTTACATGGGCTACATCCTGCATAAAATACATTGGAAGAGAAAACAGCAAAACAGACTTGCATCACTTAAGTCAAGCCCAAAGCCGCCATATTTAGCAGCCTCCTCAAACGAGGTAGATGTTGATGGCTGAGCTTCACGTGATCAAGTGGTAACTTCCTCCTTCCAGTTGCAATCACTTTGGAACAGAATCCTTTTCTATTCATCGTCAATTTAATTTATCCAGTCAACCTCTATGGGCTTGTGGCAAATTTCTTCAGAGAGGTTAGCCTTGTATTGAACTCTTGAAGCTTGTTGAGACCAGCTCTCAGGACTGGGGCATAATAGGATGGGCAACCTCCGTCCCCGAGAGGCGGAGGGCTGAGAGACCTCCGCACCCAAGGGACCGGGAATTGTGGCTTGCGGGCGAAGGTGGGCATGGGATCTATTTGTGTTCATCATGGACCCCAACCATGTCGGGAGTTTGCCTTTCATTTTTTTAGGGGAAGGAGTTTGCCTTTCCTGCAGGGGGAACACCGCGTGAGAGCCTTTGCCGGAGCGCAGCGAAGTCCGTCGCCCTGAGAAGGCAAGGGGCCTATGAGCCTTATGCGGTTACCGGGCCTGATGGGTGAAATATCAGCACAACACTTTATTGATGAAGTTTGGTTGCAAGGCAACCATTCAACATGCCTTGTATAGAGGGTGTCAGGGGATATTTATACGAGTCCCCTGACTTCGTAACACATGAAAATACAAAACTGTACATTTGAACTATTACATGACTATTCTGGTGAAGTCATCCCCGCTGTCATCGCTCAACTTCTTGAATGGGATTTCTTCATATCTTTTGTACTAGCGAAGTTGATTTCGCTAGCTTCGTTGGAACCTTCGCTCCTCCAATCTACAAAATTGAATCTCTTCTTCTAGGCGAAGTTGTTGTTTAAGCGAAGATAACTTTGCCCTTATTCTTCACATTCCTTCTTAGTGACGAAAGTTTCCTTCCTGCAACTTCAAAGTTTAGAATGAAAGTTTGTGGAATAAAGTTATATCCCAATAGGCCCGCTGACCAAACAAATGGGGGTCCTTGTGGCTTGCGGACCAACATGGGAGACAAGGTAGGAGACGACCCATCAACATTGGCCCAAGATCTTCGACCGGTGCATGAAGCGCGGTACCGAGATTACCCCCCGTCTCCTACAGTAGCAAAGAGAATGTACACCGCCATCACAGAGCATTCTTGTAAACTAGACGGGAAGGAGAAACGGTGCCCTATAAAAGGGATGTAAATGCTACCTAGTGAATACTCTTTATGGAACCCTAGTTGACTTAATTGGTTTATCACCCTACGCTTTCACCCTCCGCCTAGAGCACCGTCCATGTGAAAGCCTTTCATTTTATATCGTCTGAGGGGAGGTCCCCCTCGCTTGTATTCGCTCTGGTGGAGGTCCCCTCCTGAGGTGTTGGGAACATCGGCACCAATAGAGCTTGTCTATAGGGTAGAGTGTCAGACAATCACTCTTCATGTTCAATGATTTGGAGCCTAGCAAAAAACCACTCCACAAACCTAGTGTTTTTTTTTTTGCACCATTGATTTGTGGTTGGAATCAATAATTGAGATCATTTCTTGACAAGAGTGGTGAGAAACTGAAACCTAGCCTTCTTTTCATCTGTTGTTGCACTTGGGCACTAGGAGAGTAAGAGAGGAAACACATATACTGATATACAAACAATGTGAGAGAAGAGAGGAAGAAAAAGGAGAAGCAAATCTATGGTGCTTGTGACCTGGTCATGTTTGCTTATGATTCAAGGCCCAAACATGTTTGGATAAGCTTCAAACTTGGTGAGCTCATTCTACATTTACTTCAATATATGTTTTGTTGGTTTGAGGATTGGTTGAGTAAAATATTATATTTGAGATGAGTTTTGTCAGTTAAGTTACAGTAGTTTTAGAAAATAGCGGTTTTTTGATAGATGATTGATTTGGGTGGTTTAATAGTGTCTGATTGAGCTGAAACCTAGGCAGTGATTCGGGGACTCATGGATCTACATGCGCTTCAAAATTTGTGCACAATAGAGCTGTAATTTGTAAGTTATGAATTGACTATTGAGGAGGAAGAACCTGTGACTTCCTTTATTTGGTGTTGTCATTCAGCTTATTAGACGATTGTGGTTGTAGTTGATCCCAAGTTTGCAATTTGATAAATGTGTTGTTGTTGTTGTAAACCTCTAGATGCTTTAGAGAAGACTCATTGTATCATTTTTTGATTGTAGTTAAAGTTTGAACTGCACTAATTGGTCCCGTGGTTTTTACTCCTCCGCATTGATTGATTTGATGGTAGACCTCGTTGTTAACCCATCTCAGTTGTGTTCAAAACTGTGTAAGGACTTGGATGCGATATCCCTTGCTAGTGGGTGGTTCTAAATCGATGTCAATATATATCAGTCTTCCCCACTAATCGTTGCCAATCTTACACAGCACTACACAACACAAGTTCTCTAAAACCTTTTGATTTGGCTTTTTTATTTTATCACGCTTATCCTTGTACTAAGTTTGTTGTCCCCCCCCCCCACCCCTTGAATTTTCATCAGAATTTCTTGAAGTTGGAGCAATACATTTCACCTTAAAAAGTATGAAACATCAAGCAAAAAAAAATTATAACATAGGAACATAATTTGTATTTTTTAGAATCAGGAATATCATTTGTATGTTAATTGTTTGAAGTGATTTGCTCTTGAAGTTTAAGGTGTTGTTTAAGTTACACAGACTCAGGGGATAATTGCACAAACAAATAGTTTTGGAAGCAGCCCAAAGAAAATACTGAAGTTGTCTTGCCCATGACTTTGTGTTGGGCTAGCTAACAGGAAAACAACATGGGCCGACTAACCTGTAGGTTCAAAATCAGATGGACATTGGAGGCCCAACAATTAGCCTAGTGCATTATCGGTGGTTCCTATTTTCCTACAAGCACTATGCTATTGCATCGACTTTTCATATTCTTCATTCAAGCTGCCTTATCTAATCGCCCGCGCCCGAGTTCGATGCAGCACGTGCTGACGCTCTAACCCGACACGACCCCTCTCGCCTTCAAATCTTACCGTTGCTGACTGCCGAAACCGCGAGACACCGACTTGGTTATGAGGACACGCCTTCGATGCCCAAAATAATTTCCCATTCTTTGACTGTACAATCAAATTAAATAACCCACTCTTGAAATTCCAATCCCATCAACTCAATATTAAGATAGTGATAGTAATTACTCTGTTTATTTGATGGCTAGCCGCACTAAAATAAACCAACAGAATCACCTACTTGATCAACTAGTGGACTCAAAGATTAGAGATGGCAACAACTAGTTGAATTGAATAATCTTAGCGTATATGCAGTCAGACTCTCATATATATAGGTGAAAGGTTAATTTAATTTGGATATCTATAGATTTTAGCAAATGAACTAGAAATTCAAATTTTAATGGGGGTCATCTCTTCCTAGTTCATATAGTCATATATCCAGCAGCCCAAGGATTATTCCAGCAAATCAACTCAATAGATGGATCACAAACTAGTATACTAGGAGCGAGAGTAACCAATAGCAGCGCCGATCAACACGTCAATTTTTGACGCCCAGGAGTTATATATAATAGTGCCGCCTGGGAGACCTTCCGGACGCCCCTGGAGAGGACCGAGGAAGCCGCTGACTGTCGGCATGGGGATTTGCCACCTACCAACGCCGTGGCGCACAAGTGCGAGGCTCCCACCACCGTAGCTCCCTGCTCATGCGGGCATTCACGCCGCTGCTAGCTGCCGCGCGCCCGCGCCCTGCTCGCACTCCAGCACGCGGACCGTATAGGGATAGAGGAGCACGGGCACCGAGAGTGGCGACCGGCGAGCGAGACTGCTGGATGCTAATTGCGACATGCGAGCGTGGGACTCGGTGGTGGCGGCGAGAGCAAGGTGGAGACGGGATCGCAGAGAGAGGGAACTAGGGATCGTGGGATGGTGGCCTGATACAGCCGTGGCCCGTGGCTGATGCTGCGATGGGCTATTTGCAATTGCTATTGGACTTGTGTGGGCCTGTGGGGTTCAGTTTCTTTTTCTCAGTTTCTTCTCCCATTCATCCGTGACCTTTTTTTTTTTTTTTGTCTCGAAGTGTTTCTAATATTTATTCCTATAAATAAGAAGAAAATTATAAATAAATAAAATTAAACATTTCTAAAAATAAATACAATATATTATGGACGTTTGAAACCTAGGCCTAATAAAAGATGAAATGGCAAAAAAATTTGCAGATAGTTTGTCATTTCATACATATGAATGTTTGTTAATTTTTTTTTCTCATATTGCAACGTATGGAAATAACATATGGCAACAACAAGAATATGAAAGCCAGTGCAGTGCCCCAAGCTCTACGTCCAACCAAGAGAGCATGGACAGTCCTAGGATTACTATATTTTGGACAGCTAATGTGCAATTTTCCACCATATATGCCCCGTACAAATAATTTACAAGGCCTATACTAGATAAAACATTATGAAGTTTAAAATATATTATTCATCCGTAGCAACACACGAAACATTATGAAGTTTAAAATGTATTATTCTTCCGTAGCAACGCACGGGCATATTTCCTAATAATAGTATTAAAAGGAGAGATCGGCATACAGAATCTGCAATCCTAACTTCGATAGAAGTTATCTACCTACCGTCACGACAAACCACGATTAGAAAAGAGAAACAAAATCAAGAATTCCTACCGTTATCCGAGTCGAAGCAACTCAATTACACACTCTACATGAACCCTTACAAGGATCAACTTCAATTTCTTGATTATCTGGTGGATTTCCTGCACGTTTCCATGGTAAGGTTAGTTTTGGTGACCATTTAATGAATGAAAGAGAGGTACAAAAATGTGAGTTATTTACTGATGATTGCAAAAACATAAATCTTAAGGGTCTCAAGGATAAAAAAAAAAAGCAATACATAAGGGTGGTAATGGACCCGGTCCTTTTGTCTTCCTTCAAAATCTCACTTGGCTTTTTTCCATTTTTAGTTCAAAATTATATGGTTTTACGATCCGATCCTAATTCGGTCCGATCCTTAAATTTGCTAGGCAAAATTAAAATTAAAGGCTTTACCGCCCTAGAAATACCCCCGCGCATTCCCGTAAAAATTGCTAATGATTTGGAATAAGATTGCTTATTAGAGTGAAACAATTATAACTTAATGTTAGCGATGACGTGACATAATGTTATTTAGTGGATGATGTGTCTTGCTCATATATAGATCATAATTACAGTTGTTAGTTGACCATAAATGTATCCGATAGTGGACAGGTGAGGTGGATGACTTGTATGTTTGAGAGAAATAGTTAGTTTAGCTTTATAGAAAGTATAAGATAGATGGAGATGACGTTTAGGATTTCTTGATAGAGATTAACTCGAAATAAAAATCCAACCTAATCTAGAAGGCCAAACATTAGCCTTATACGTTATCGGTGCGCACAAAAGCACACCGACTTGATCACGTACGCGTCAGGGCTGTTTTATAAAAAGAACATAACCATGCATATCCGACTCCAGATCAAATAAAGAAAAGCTAATTCTAAAAACATGCATCTCACGCACACATATATATTAAAATAAATATTCCGGATAGAAAACAAACCACACACAAGATAACGTGAGGTCCATTGACTGATTTTGCATGCTCCGTGATAGCACAATCATATCAGGCCCAAAACTTTTCAAGTGGCATATCTTCTTTTTTTCGAACAGCATATCTTCCATCTTAGTAAGCATAGAATCAACATTGAAATATTTATTTGATCTCCCTGTTGTTTTCTTGAACAGGTGAATTCTTTTAAAAATTAGCTTGCTTAACATGATGTTACCATCCTCTTCCGTGTCACGTTTCACGTCAATATATAAGGCACTGAGCTTGATAAAAGGTGGATCTTTCACATTATTACCTGACAAATCAATTGGATCGAGTTGCAATACTTTGGGTCGTTGTAATTATTTTCAGAAAAAAATACCAGAACTAACTTGAGGAAAACAACACATATACTAGAAATCTGAATACATGTTTTGTGATAAAAAAAATTTAATAGCTAAATCTATCTTAACATATCTCGGAATAAGAGAACCCCGGGACTCACGCGGCTGAGGCTATCCACGTCGCCCGCGGCGCCCTGGCCGCCGGATGCCCCAGATCGACGGCGCAGCGGGCGGGCCCCCCAGCGGGCCCGGCCCCGGCCCGGCGGTGGGGTCAGCGCGCGCCAAGCGCGCCAGCGTCCTTCTAGCCGCACAACGCGCCCGCCCCCCTGGAGTCCCGCGGATTCCCGTCCCAGGCCCCCGGAGGCCCCGCCACGCGCGCGCTCTTGCGTCCCCGGTCCCTCGATTCGCCCGACTCTCGCACCCGAAGGAGGCGAAATTCCGTTCTGGCGCGCGTTTTTGCGTCCGCGTTATACATATAAATTCAATATTTCAGCGTTTTAGTATGACATGAGTACCTGATTCTTTTCATTCTGTATGTGTGTGTTATCATTTTTGGTAGTAGCAACAATTTCGTGTTCATCTTTGACCAGCTATTTCTATCTCCAGTGAAAAACATTTAGTTCAAACTCAGTACAATAGCTTAAGAATATTAATAGGATTTGCAATACCACAGCATATGTAGCTTAATTAGCTTTGGTACCCGGCCTGTCATAACAATTATCAATTAATAGCTTTTTAGTTCATTTTAGCAAGTTGTATGTTAACCGAATGACCCAAACAAATGGAACCTGCAACATGTGTAGCTTGTATCCAGTAGTGATTGATGAGGTGGATAGCTTGTATGTTGATAGAAACATCTAATTGGGTTTAGCTCTATAGGAGTGTAAGATAAGATGTATGGAGATAATGTTTAGGATTTCTTGACAGAGATTAAATGGAAATAAAAATCCAACCTAATCTAGAAGGCCAAACATTAGCCATAATAACCTGCTTCGATACAACCATAACCCTGCATTTCTTCAGGACTGTTTAAGCACCAGGGCTATGCTGAACACACGAAACATGCACCTACCTGATTACATCTGTGTCCTCTGTAATGAGAATGTTGAAGAAGACATTGGTCACCTGCTTTGTCACTGCCCCTTCCCTTTGGATTGTTGGTCTATTCTGCATCTTCAGACTTCAGGTGATCGCTGTCATTGAAACAGGACATACTTGCTTTCAAGCTGCAACTTGGACTGCCTTTCTTCATGGAAATAGTTATCACTATGTGCTAGTCTATCAAGTCTTCCGGCAAGAATTTGCACCGATTATTACCAGGGCAAAAGCGAAGTATCACCTTCACATTCTGTCGTGGTGGAATATGGCGGATATACCACGGACACAGTAAAATCGGTCGAATGGCTCGTGTGGAGCTTCGATGGCCTAGCTCAAGGGACACAAAGACGCAAGGTTTATACTGGTTCGGGCAAATCGGTGCCCTAGTCCAGTCTCCAGTCGGAGTCACTATGTCCGAGCTCAAAGGCTCGTATCGGGGATGGATACAAGCGGGTCGAGAGAGGGAAGCCGGCTCCCAAGTCTCATGAAGAATGAACGAGCAGAGGAAGAAGAAGGTGAGAGTATGTGTGCCTCTGTTCCCCCTCTGGAGCGTACCCCTGGCCTGCCCTTTTATAATCGAAAGGGTGAAGGCAGGTTACAATTATTGTGGTCAAAGGATAAAGATAAAAGGTAAAATAGAAGAAGGAGATGACGTTGTTTATAAGCATGTTTGTCCTTCTTCGTCCCTGTTGATCAGCGTGGAAACCACGCAGCGGGCGTCGTGGCTGGTTGTCCTCCGAGTGCCCTGTTGGGCTGTCCTCCTGGTACTGTTGCGGCCTGCCGTGGCCATGTCGTCTCCTGTTGTTTCGTACCACCTGCAACAGAAATTCAGAACCTCCTGGAATCCAGCCGGTCAAGGTTAGGCAGCACAGGGGAGCCAGTCCTTTTGCAACTGTAGAGAATATATTCGTTTCATGGCCGCTGGGGCGTTCGCTCGAGACGAGTTGCTAGCTAGCTCGCTGCTAGCTTTGCTGTGTTCGTGCATGCATGCATATATGTATATATACGTATACTTGGGCTTGGGGACGAGCTGCTAGCTTGCTGCTAGCATTGCTTGCTAGTTTTGCATGTCTTTGTGCACGTACTTGTATATGTACGTATGCATACATGGCTTGGCCTTCCTGGGGCGGTAGCGAGTGAGCTGCAGAGTTCGACGAGCGGCTACCTTGGACGCGCAGCGTCGGGGGCACGACCAAGCTCAGTGGCCTCGCCAAGTGCGGCGTGGCACGGGCAGTCTCGATGTTGCTGCTTCTCGGTGCATGTGCCATTTTACTTAATAGCCGTGCGTGGCGAAGGGGCACACGGCGTGTGGCAGAGCTCGGGGCTCCTGGCTGTATTTGGATGAGGTGGTTTTATGTCGTGTGTACACGGATCTGATTGTAGAGGAGCAGTTGACTGCTGTAGGGTATGGCGGGGTGAATCTCTCACCTTTAACCCGTCACTGTGGCTCGGTATGGTTACAGTACTTGTTAGGCAGAGTGGTTGGCCAACCCTGTACCCGATGGCTTCCTCGAGAAGACAGGTGGACGAGCTGCTGGTCGTCGCTTGAGCTTGAGCTCGTGCAGGGCGGAATGAGCTCGAGCTCCTTCTTACTCGAGACAGGGGCGAGCTCATGCGAGGCAAAGAGAGGTCCTCGACTGAGCTCGTGCTCGTACGGGGTTGGAGAGCTCATGGTGGTAGAGCTCGAGCGAGGCGGAGAGTTGTTCAAATACGGATCTCCCACAGTGGGGTTCCGTCTTTTGAGCTCGTGCGAGGTGGGGATCGAACCACAGCCCGTGAGCTTGCCCGAGGCGGAGTTAGGCCGAATGCTGTCATTGTTTTTGCCGCGATTAGTCGTTTGTTTAGGATGCCCGTGATATAGGTATCCCACACATTCACATAGATCTATGCCTAGAGGCCTTTGTATAATCTTTAACCCCTCCTGTTTCATAAAAAATACATAACCATGCATATGCGACTCAAGATCAAATAAAGAAAGAAAAGCTAATTCTAAAACCATGCATCTCACGCATATATATATTATTAAAAGAAATATTCCACATAGAGAACAAATCACACACAAGATAACGTGAGGTCCATTGACTGATTTTGCATGCTTCGTGATAGCACAATCATATCAGGACCAAAAATGTTCAAGTGGCATATTTTTTTTTTCTTTTTACGAACAGCATATCTTCCATCTTAGTAAGCATAGAATCAGTATTGCTATATTTATTTGATTTCTCTGTTGTTTTCTTGAACAGGTGAATTCTTTAAAAATTAGCTTGCATAACAGGAGGCTATCATCCTCTTTCTTGTCACGTTTCACGTCAACAAAAAAGGCACCGAGCTTGATAAAAGATGGATCTTTCATATTATTACCTGATAAATCAACTGGAGTTGCAATACTGGATCCTTGTAATTATTTTCAGAAAAAAAAATACCTGAACTAACTTGAGGAAAACAATACATATACTAGAAATCTTAATACATGTTTTGTGATAAAAAAATAATAGCTAAATCTATCTCAACATATTATACATATAAAATCAACATTTCAGCGTTTTAGTATGACATGAGTACCTGATTCTTTTCATTCTGTATGTGTGTGTTATCATTTTTGGTAGAAGCAGCAATTTCGTTTTCATCTTTGACTAGCTATTTCTATCTCCACTGAAAAACATTTAGTTCAAATTTCAGTACATTGGCTTAAGAATATTAATTGGATTTGCAATACCACAGCATGTGTAGCTTAATTAGCTTTGGTACCCGGTCAGCAATTATCAGTAATAGCTTTTTAGTTCATTTTAGCAAGTTCTATGTTAACCGAATGACCCAAACAAATGGAACCTGCATCCTACTAGTTAAACAAAGCGATTATGCGTTATGCCGGTAGTGGAGAATTCCACCTCAACGAAGGTCTTGGTGCAAATCAGGTCCATAGAAAATGGAGCATGGATTATGTATGAATTGCTCGAGTATGATTTAGTTTTTCCAGTTTCATTCTGCGACTCCTTTCTTAATTTTATCAGTACTTGATTCTGAGTTCAGTGATTATCCAAAAAAAATGCATCTCAATATCTTGGCACAAATCAGGTGCCCTGATCTGAACAGCTGATCATGAAGATTACATCATCCTACACTAATTCGGTAACCAAGCAAAAAGAATTCAGCTCAGAGGTGTCCGTCTTCAGCAGGCGCAGTCTGAGGCCTAGTAGATTGAAAGAATGAATGAACAGGAAAAGAAGCCCCATCGTCATGAAGGGTAGAGCTCCAAAAATTTTGGAGACAGGCAGGGCGAGCTCCTCCAGGTCCTGGAGTGCAGCTTGAGCACCTCATGCGCCCTCTCCTTGGTCCTCACCCCGCACTGCTCGGACCGCAGCGCCGCGCAGAGCTTGGCCACGACGCCGGACTGCGCCATCTCCTGCAGCACGGCAGGCGTCGCCGCATGGCGCGCCACGGAGCGCAGCACGCGCACCGCGCGCTCGCTCGCCGCCTCCGACACCCTCAGCACCTTCTTGCCCACCACGGCCAGCCCCGCCGCGTGCGCTACCAGCTCGGCGCGACCCTCGGCGCACGTGCACAGCCGGTCCAGCGCCACGAGCGCGATCTCGTTGACACGCCTCTCGGGGTCATCGAGCAGGAGGTCCACGATCGCCGGCACCGCGCCCGCGCCCACGATCTTGACGCGGGTCCGGCCGTAGGGGGCAGAGCGCGGCAAGGGCGTGCAGCGCTGCCTTGGTCGCCTGCGTCGAGACACGGTCGCGGACCACGCGGACAACCTCTGCGAGAAGCTCCTGGCTCAGCCCGATCACCCAGGCCGGCCAGGCGGCTTCCGAGAGGGACCGAACGAGCAGAGCGGCGTTCGCGCGCGACTTGAGGTTCGACGAACGGAGGACGGCCGTGAGTGCCTCCCCGATGTTGCTGTGCCTGGCCACGACAGCGGCCAGCTCCGGCTCCGGGATCCGGAGCGACGCGAGCACCCCAACCGCCTCCTCGCGCGCCGTGGAGCACGCATCGGCACTGCTGACGACGCGAGACAAGGCGTCGAACACCCCGTCCTGAGCCTCGAGAACCGCCCGGTTGTCCTCGCACTCGGCCACTAGCTCCCGCAGCCTCTTGAGCGCCTCGACCTGCGCCGCGGCGGCGTTGGACAGCAGCGCGGCCACCTCGGCGCCCGGCACGGCCCCCGCAGCGCGGCCACGTCCTCGTCGACCTTGGCCTCGGGGAGAGGGACACGAGCCAGGCGTGGATGAGGCGGCGGAGGGTGGGTTGGGCGTGAGCTGGGGCTCCGGCGGGAGCGCCACGCGCGTGACCGGGCAGGTGCGGCCTCCGGCGGGCGCGGGCGCGGCCAGCCAGCGGGAGATAGCGGCGCGGTCGTAGGTGATGCCTGTGGGCAGCGTTACGGGTTCCCGCATGAGCTGCAGCGAGATGGGGCAGAGGAAGTGGGACGGCACCTCGCCGGGCGCGCTCGCCATTGTCCACGGATCGGGGTTTGACGAGAAGATGTGAGGCGGAAGGAAAGTTTTATACTGCGGGGAGGAGAGGAGGACGGTGGCGCGCGTTGCGGTAGCGCGGGCGGTTGTCGTCGATTAGTTTAAAGGCGGAGTGCCTGGATTCGCTCTCGTCTTGGTGGTGTTCACATGCGTCACATCAGTGTGCTACTCTTTCGGTTTAGACCCTTCGGACACTGCAAATTAAGGTCTACTGGTCCTTCGTTCTCCTATAAAGGCTGACTTTGCTGCATAAACAGAGGTAGTGAAAGTCTCATAATCTTACTTATCCATGAGTTTATGAAAAGTTTGACACGCATCGCAATCTAAATAGTTCGATGAATACGTCTACGAAGAAAATCAAACATATGACACTGCAGTTGTTTTGCAAGAGGGGTCAGAGCCAAACTTGAACGGATCTATGTAAGTCCAGGCCGCACGCCAAAGACACAAAATGATCACCATATATGCATCCCCAATATACAGATTTATATGCCTATAACAAGACAATTTTATGAATCTGTAGTGTCTACTCCAATTTGCTAATTTGTTCTAGTTCTGCTCCTACAGCTAAAATTTAAAGAGCGCCTTCCAACTTCTTCGTAGAAATGGTTTGTTCATATATTGATTTTAATTTTAATTGGTCATGTATATCATAAACACAATAAGTTAGCTAGGAAATTGATGCCTTTCGCTATTAGTATTTCCCATTAAAACTGCAATTTCACCTAAATGCAAAGCATATAGTCAAGTCATTGCTTTGAATCATAGTACAGCAGTCGCTGTCCAAAGTACTTGTAACACTGTTTGCCGGTGCCATCTGTGACAGTTAACCAATGATCGGCTAACCTCGCTCCCATCTTGTTGGAAAAGTCAACCATCAGGGTGTTCTTATAGTTTAAATAAACACAAGCTGGGGCGTCTACTCGCAAAGTTGCCTAATGTGGATGGATTATTGGACGAGTGGGGAGGCTCAACAGGTTGACCTGGACAAAGTTGGGATTAACAAAGCCGAGAAAGCCAGGCATCGCAATTCGCGCGCTGGCTCCTCTCTGTTGACGCTGTTGTTTATTCAGAGCTCTGAAACACTGCCATGTTCCAGCCCTAGAGATGTGCGCACCCTGCAGCCCGCAGTTTGGATGAGGGTATCCGGCGGCGATGCTGGCGGTGTCCGGTGTCCCTGCTTGACCTGCAAATTTTCTGTTCATTGTTTAATTGTTCACCTGGCCGATCTGAACATCTGATCTGTTTATGTGTGTCATTGCTCACATTTTTTTTAGTCAAATTGCCCTCTGAATCTTTCGTTGGCTTCAGGCTTCCCTATGGGCTATAGCCTATAGCTGCCTAGGATCTATCTACCCCACCCGGAGTTTTAATTTTTCCAAATCTAGGTGTCGATTAGTAATTGCATCATCATAGAAAGCCGAGAGATCTACTACAGTACCACTAGCTCCCAACCATTGGAGTCATGTGCACGTACCATGTACCATCATGGTATCGTTGGAAATTACCTTTGCAACTTACCTCGTCCAGTCGTTCGTGCACTTTAGGTCCACTATTACTAAAGTAAACATACCTGATGTCAACGATATACTATTAAATCTGCAAGCTTCTCGCGGGAAAACTCGTACACAGCGATCGATAAAGAACTGTTTGAATCGCAAAGCAAGAATAACCATCGATTATTCCCTCTTGCCACTGCATTATTTAGCCAGATTTTTGTGGTGGACAAGAGGAGGGGTGGTGATGCCGATTGCCGCTTGTTATTCTATCGAGTTGACCTTTTTTTGGGGGTGCGGACAACACGGAAAAGGATTCCATATTTCCCTGTGGATCATCGGCTGATCGTAGTGCTCGTCGAACGCCGACATCGCCGTTTACTTTTCGCCTTCTTTCTTTTGTTTTGCTTTATTCCTTGCTCCTTTTATTCTTACTCTCGTACACAGTATTGATTCTCGTTTGGGAAATTGCATGGGGAATTTGCCTTTTTTCAACGCTCCTGTGGAGACGCACGCTGCGTTGACCTGGGTAGCTTTCACCATCAACGAGTTCGAGCATGTGAAGAACTCGCTAGCGAGTTTTTTTACCTCGCAAAGTGCTGACCGGTCCGAAAAATGGCGAATGCCCACTGCTAGTCATTTTCACGATGGCCGGTGCTGGTACAGTGCGCCCGGTGAAAATTTCCTCCCTAGCCTACTCGGTGAAAATTTCCTCCCTAGCCTTCTCGGTGAAAATTTCCTTCTAACCTACCACAGCAGTGGCTTGTGATGGAGTTAGGATTTTACCTAAGAAGTATGCTGCACAAAAAAAAATCGATATATATTTAGATAAACTTATTTACCAATTTTCGATAAAAAATCACAAGATAGTATGCATATGCACTAAATAATATATGATAAGTCTTAAATTCAACGATTAATTAAGGTGGAAGCTTCCACACATTTTACGATATAAAAACACCATGTTGATATTTTAAAATGAGGCACGGAAAGAGCATAAAAAACTTACAATGCTATTTGTCTCACTTTTTGAAGCCAACGCTTTCTAAGAGATATCAAATTGATTGTCTCGATTATATATATAAAAAAGCAATGTCTTCGCAACTCTTCATATAAGAAGCAAAGTAAATCACATGCAATCAGGATGACAGAATCATAGTTCATTTTTTTCTCGAACGTGCATTGCACAGATTTAGAATCATAGTTCATAGGATCACATATGTCTTTGACTCAAGGCCCGGCTCGTTGCGGAAGAGGATGTGTCGGAGGCGGCTTTGGGCGTTCCACTTGCTCCAGCTGTCGCACCGGCCGCCGTCACCGCACCTGTGGTTGGTGTGCCTACAATTGCTTTAGTAACAGCCTTCGTCGACTCCTTTAGGCTACCGTTGGAGGAGCCTCTAATCAAAGGTACGCCTCGCACGCGGAAGACAAAGGTGGTCGATGTTGACTGGTTCCCACGCTGGTCTCCATGATATATACAAACTACAAAGTAATGATAGATAATTAATTAGGTAAAAAAATTTCTTGGAAAAGTAATAAGATCGATCAGATCAAGAAATCCAAAGATGTTACCTATCAGATTTGTAAGCATATGGTTGGCGGAGTACTAGCAGTGAATTGTTTTAGCTTCTTGGTAGTGTTGTCAATTAAGTAGCACTATGCTGTCAAAAAAAAAGTAGCACTCTGTCTTCTAACCTACTAATTAACACCAATTAGCCTCTGTATTGTAAAGCTTGGTGTGACTGATCGGACTGCACCTTTGCTGCTGGCATAGCAAATTTGAGGCTCTTGGGTGGTGCTGGGCTGCTGTCTTTTTGTTACCATATACTAACGACTAGACGACGATGACAGAAGGCACAGGTGTGACGGTTGGCAGTTTGGATGGGATCGCGGCTCGCAAGTCTCAAGACAGGGAGGAAGGCCGGAGGCGTACGTCCTGCGTCGTGGTTTGTTAATAGGAAGGCGGCTAAGCTGCAAGATAAGTGGAGGAAAATTTTAATGCTTCCCCAACAAAGAGGATGAGAAAGAAGATGCACAGTTAAAAAAAAACTTACATGTGGAACCCTAGATATGAAGTGGCATGCAATAGCTAGCTACTCCCTCCGTTCTATGGAGTTTGACGTTTTTGACTTTTAGACTTAATGTTTGTGTATTTGTGTAAAATATGTAAGGATCAATATTTAATAAGACGAATCATCGAAAAAGATGTCACGGAATTCAAGGTGATAAACTTAATGGAACAGAGGGAGTAGCTGCTAGCAGCTGCCTCTCAACATGAAAATCGACAAGGAACACTGGTCACTTAACAGTACAGATGTCTATGTACTACACTAAAATACTAAAATGTTTTTAACGCACATGACCAGCAATTTCAGACAAGACCTGAATGTCTGAACCTTAACCTCTCTCCAATAACTATATCTCTGAAACTGAATGAAAGCACCATTCCCCAACCCCGCACGTAGCCTACGCGATCATTATGGAAATTATAGTGGAGATCGATCAAAGCAACATATAACCTCGAGCGAAACACCTGACAGTGCAAAACATGATATTCATGTATTCAATGATTCAGACTATGCAATTAGCCTGCAACACGGTCTGCCCACATGTGGCGTCCTTCTCTCTCCCGTCTCTGAAACGCCGAAAAAAAAAAATTTTTAAAAAACTTACTACAAACAGAACATCACGTGGCAGCCCAAATAAGTGGCCCAAAACGATACTCTAGAACAGCCGACGAATCCATAACACAAATCTCGACACCCAAAACCTTCAAAACCGAAAGAAAACGTTACACGCAAATTTCCGTTCTGTTTTGGGTTGGTCCGCTTGCCCCTTTTGACCACTAGAAGGCCGACGAATCAATCGGTCAGCAGGCTTTGCAGTTGTAAATGGAGGACCAAGCCCATTTCGTCCGCAAAACAGGCTTGAGCTCTTTGTTCCAGCGACAGAATTGTGGGGGACACTTACCTAACCAGAGCCCACTAGTAGCCTTCTTAGTTTTCCAGGTGGCCCATGAACGTTTTTTCTATTTTAAGGAAAAAAAAAATCAGCCTCCAGCTTGTCGGCGATGAACAGTGAGTTGAAGGAACCGAATTCTCCGCGTCAAAGCCCCGCTTACAAACTACGACAGGTCGCCAGCAAGAAACAAGTCAAACGGTTGGGATCTTGCACCATAGCATCGGCTGTAATCATTCCACACCAAACAAGTTGCTAATACCTCGATCTAGTTCCATCAGTTTTCTGATATTGTATTTCGCGCTGTATCATTTATGCAGAAGTGGGCGATTTTGCTTAAGGAACAAGACAGGAGCCGAGTGCTGGAGATCAAGCAGGATATCCTGGAGTGGAGCAAGAATTTTTCACCTATCATCTTGGTCTCTTCGGATGTTGTAGAGTTATAGTTTCTCCTTAGTATCAGTTCCTTTTGCATTTCACTTTACTGTATCGAACGTTCATTTGTAGCTGGTAACCCCAGCAGTCTGGATGATGTACCAAACTTGTTGGCTTTTTTAAAAGCCGAGTTATAAAACTCTTTTTTAAAAAAAAGTTCCATCAGTTTTCACGGCATTTTTGCTAGAAATTAAAGAAGAGATTAAACGGACGCACGGCCGGCCGTAAGACGATCGAGCGAAATGTGGTGGAGCACGAGTTTAGTCAACACATAAGCTACTTTATTCCAAGTCCCATTAGCGCGCGGGAATAATGCAATGCAAGTGCATCCGTGGCGTCGTTGGATGGGGCAGCGTGCGGCGAAGATAAGGCACCGTTTACGTGTTGGAATACGCGACGCGCGAATGGCAAGACAACACATGCACGAGGGCCGAGCCACTACCCGTTGCAAATGCCGAGGCACCATCTCGACGACGACGACGTGCTCACATACGGAGTAGATCAGTTGAACGAGCGGTGCATCGAGTTGACCGTGCTTTTATGTCCTCCGGTACGACTAGGTACGATCGAGTCCTCAGTCCCTCGCCGGTCATCCATCTTCCTCTAGCAGTATTTTTAAGTAGGTCTCTGATGATGAATATACACGCCAGTAAGGCCTATTGATCGGTTCACGTAGAAACGAACGCGATTCTCTAGTGGCAAATAAAGCATCGTACTAGGAACCAACTGGACTCTGCCACTCCGGGCATATTACTGAGATGACTGCCAATGCAATTAGTTCTGGTAATTTGACCCTCGACGATCTGCAGTAGATGACAATTTTCATTTTGCAGAGTTATGTTTACAGAATACATATGCGTTAATGTGTGTTAGCACGTTCCGATCCCATGAGGTCGATGTCACTTCTATCCAAATCACAAGCTAGCTCGTGCGCGCAGCTGAAGATGGATCGATCGGCCCACTTGTTTACGGCGATCGAGTGCAATTTAGTTCTGAGCTCAGCTTCTGATGGCAAGCCCCAAGAAGCTCTGTGATATCTAATCTTGCGCTGTTGATCGATCGCCATGAGTCTCGCACCCATCGCTTCTTGGATCATGGGCCAGCGGTTTGTTCGTCCTTGCTGATCTCTCTCGATCGGATCCAAACCCATGTGCGTGCCGCCCTAGTCGTAGCTACAGCAAGCTAAGGCCCTCCCCTGGTTTCTGTATATCAGAATCAGAGCAGAGGTCCCAAGGTTGATCGATCATTACTGTCTCAGTTCGGATGGACGACGTACGAGCAGTGGATGCCAAGCATAAGATGCAAAGGCCGGCCGACGCACACATATGCCATGCATGTAGGAGAGCTCTAGCTCCTACGCCATCCGTCGTGAGGAGGCGCTGACCCCTGTAAATTATTCCGCGCACGGGTTGTGCTGTGGTGCAGTCTGATCAGCAGCCAGCGCTGGTCCCGATCTGCCTTGGTCAACCAAATTCTTTCTAGTATTCTCTTCTTCCTCATACCGAGATCTTCTATCGATAACTGTAAATAATGTATACTCCTAGATATTTAAAGAATAATTATGCGTTCGATCTTCTTTTTTTTTTTTTTGGCGATGTATGTTTGTGTTCTACTTCTCGAGGAGATAATTTAGGTATGTAGTAGCCTCTAGTGTCACGGTGAAACTGCAACTGATCATATAGTCTAATGCAACAGAAGATGTTGACTGTTGAAACATTTTGCAGTTTATATATGCACATACACGGACCTAGGGGTAAGGTCTGCCAATCAAGATTGTTACACACTTACACTTATCTTTTGGTAAGCATTAACAACACTACGATGAACAACTAAACGTTTACTAATTCAACAGGGGCACATGGTTGGTATATGCCGCGATTGTGAATTATCGCACTGCTACAGTACTGCTAGCTGTTCATATGGGTGCATGCACGCTGTCAAGCCAAATTGCTATTGTAAACAGTGAATAACCGTGGAATGAACAGTTTGATTGATTGGTCATCTAGTGGCTACAATGTTTTTTTCTTACTGCTTTATTATCTACACAAATATGAAAAGTGCAATGTAGCTTATTGATCTTCTTCAAATTTACCACCAAATTATGCTTACTAGCAATGGAATGAACAGTTTGACTAAGGTCGGTCAAGCCCCGGTTCGGAACAGCTCGCCTTTGGCTCCTTCAAGCACTACCACTATATCAAGGAGTTGCCTTTTAATCTCCCATCAAAATAAACTAGGAGGTTGTGATGAAATATCCACTATTTTTTGTTTTACCGGCTCCGGTTTCTTTATGCATTATAACAATTAGCCAGAGTTGTTTGGAGTAGTGCCAATGAAGATTGAAGTCCTAAGAACAATGTTACCACAAACCGTTACACATACAAAACGCAGTAAGTTAGCCAATTGCTAAGATGTTGTAATAGTGAAGAGTTTTGTGTATCCTTGGTTGATCAAGCGGCTACAGTAATTTTTTATACTTTATCTAAAGGAATATGAAGTGCAGACTGTGCAGTGTAGTGTAGCTTACTGATTTTTTCCAATCTGCCCGAGCAGAAATATTCGTCTTACTAGATGCTGAATGAACAGCTGGACTAACTACTATAAAGGTTTTTTTTTTTTAGAGAGACTACAGTACTGTCTTTTTAAATTATGTTCTCCGTGGAGCATAAAAGAATACTTGTAGATTTTTTATGAAATAGTAATAAACAGAAATAAATAAGTCATCATGAAGGTGAATTGAATGGTTCTGTAGAAGCAATCTCTATCAATTTAGGCAATGACAGCTGCTTCTCCCCTCTCAGTTGATGACACTGGTTTTGTTTTGACTAACCATTTTGGACGAGCAGACGGGAGACAAGACACACATGCCCTGTTCAATACTTGGGATGCAAGTTATTATTTGCTTCCACCAAACTAAGCCTAGTCTCAAACAGTATAACCAAGGCCATTTAACAGAGTGATGATTGTGACCAAGAGTCCAAATAGTATAACGAATCAGTTTGTTCAGTGCATATGCTTTGCAATTCCAGTTTTTGTCAGTAAACAGTACTCTCTCCGTGCTAAAAAGAATGCAATTCTCACTTTCTGATGTGTTAACCGTTTTCAACTTTGCCCAAAGTTTTACAAAAAAAAAGCATCATTTATGATACAAAATAAGTATCATTAGATTAATGACGAAATATATTTACATAATGAATATTGGTTAAGATATAACTGTTAATACCAATCATTATAAACTTTGAACTTTAGGAAATTTGACAGGTACAATTCCAATATTTTTTTTTTTGAAGGCATAATTCCAATAAGTGCATTCTTTTTGGGGCGAAGGAGTACTATTGAATTTCCTGCAGATTCTCTAGCATTTCCGGTAAGCAGTGATCATTTCCACTTCCATGCTATGCATTCATCAAGGACCACATTCATGTAAAATCTGAAGATTGCAAATAAACTCTGCACCGGCACAGTAGAAAGATTGATGCTAGTAACATTCATCATGTTATATATAGACTACAATTTCCAAGCTTCATTATTGTATTGCCTCGATCTATCTCACAAGTATACCGAATCCTTAATTCATTTACATGAGCGACTTGTCCCTCACGTACCTCTCTTCAAAAACATACATATCTCTATATATATTTCTTCCAAACCGAATTGAATGAAAGAAGGAAAAAAAAATGTAGGAAACCAATCATCACAAGAAGTCAAGAACAACATCAAATTAACAAGAAGAAGAAGAAGAAGAATTTTGATGATGTATGTAGTGTAGTTACGGCATGTAGAGAGCCTCCAATCCTTGGCAATCCACGCTCCAATCATGATCAGTCCCGCTAATCATGCTCTCGTGAAGGCTGAGGGCGTCGTCTGGGAACGAATCCAACGAGTCATACTTGGTGTCCTCTAACGTCGACAAGCCCGGCACGATCGAACACCACGACGACGAGAAGTTGCCGACGACGTCGTCCGTGGGCAAGCCTAGCGAGTCGAAGCAGCTCTGATCCATGGCGAAGTTGAGCTCGCCGAACGCAGCTTGCACGCTCACGTCAGCGCACAGCATGGTGGTTGCGGCGGTAGTACTAGCCGTACTCGAGTTGCCAGTGCTGCTCACTGCCCCGCCTGCTGACCACTCACCGAACCCGTCGACGTGGCACGGATCGAACGGCAGCGGCGCCAGAACGCCGGGGCTCAGGTCGCTGGACGCGCTGAACGTGTCGAACGCCTCGTCGACCTGCCCAGCCGACTCCGGCGTCACGGCACTCATGACACCTTCCTCCGCCGGCGGGTGGTTGAGAAACTTAGCGTACAGCATTGCGAGATCAATGGTGGAGCCCTCGGCAGCAGCGGGCATCGCCTGGTCGGCTGGGTTCGACGGGTTGCCGACCATGCCTTCCAGGACCAGGTCCGGCCGGACCGGGCCCGGGAACGGCCGGTGGCCAAACGCCGCCGCATCGCGGCCGGCGGCGGCGCTCGCGATGGCGTCCGCCGCCGACCGCAAGGACGACTTGCTCCGGCGGTTCTTCCGGCACCCGCCACCGACGGGCACGTTCCGGAGGGAGCCGCCCTTGGTCCAGTAGCGTCGGCAGCCCTTGCAGAAGTAGCGCGGCTGGCTGAGGCTGTAGTTGTTGTAGTAGCAGAACTTGGTGTTGGGCGAGTCGCAGCGCGGGCAGTTGGGCGCCGTCTCGCCGCCCTGCTTGTAGCGCCGGTCCACCAGCAGCGACGGCGGCAGCGGCGGCCCCGGCGCGTACGGCAGCATGGCCTCGTGGTGGTGTGAAGACAACATCTTAGGTAGGCGGCTAGGCCACCACTACGTACGCGCGCGGGGGGTCAGAGATGGAGCTTGGAGCGAGCGAGCAGCAGCTGGGAGTATCTTGGGCAAGAATGTTGTGATGTGAGAGGGATCGTCGGAGGTGACCTTGGAGAGATTCGATGAGAGATGGATGGAGGTGGGGCGATCGAGGGCGAGAGGGAGAGGAGGTGCTGGGGTTTTTATACGGTGGTCGATCGTAGCTCTGGCCGTCTCGAGGGGCCAGTGTTTCCTGGTCCAGCTCCAGCCGTGCATGTGCATGTGAGTTTACGACGGGCGAGTCGAAATGATGAGATGATCAGGCCTGCTAGGCGTGGTCGGTGTGGCGGAGCCGTACGTCGCGCCCAAGTGATCGCCGGACGGGCTGGGACACCGGAGCGGGCTCACGTGGCGGCGCCACGCAACGCAAACGCAGTGGCGTGCCTGCCATGTGAAATCCTAGGCGCCCGCCCTCCGGTCCGGACTGGTTGGGTGGGGTGCGGGGAAGCAAATCCCTCGGGATCGCCTACACACGACTTTGTTGGTGGTTTCCCGAGGGAGAGCCGAGCCCGCCCCCGTCGGCCCTTCGACGGGTACGCTGCTGTGGGTGGGGGCCGGGATCTGCTCGGTCACACACACGGTTAATCCCCCGGGACGCAACGCCATGCGGTCGACTCGTGTGCTGGCGCATAGGGCAGTGTGTCGCGGGTGGCCACTGCACTCGCATACTCGCTGGACTGTGCGGGTCAATTCGGCCCCTCTCGTGGCGCCCGGCGAGGCCGTACGTCGTCGGCGGGTCCTGCAGGTTGCCCTGATACAGGAACCTGATACCACGACACGGCATCTGATCTAACAGGGAATTCTGCCGCGACCACGACGAGGTGTGGGGGTGGAGGGTGATCGATGGATCCACCGTACGGACGCGCACAGTGCAGAGCGAGGGCGACGTGACAACGCACTGCTGCTCCTCCGATCCGTTGCCATCGTTTCCTGGTGATGCTTTATTGCTGCACGTACGGTGCACCCAACCGTCCCGTGTCCTCGCGGCCGGCCGGCGCGCGCACGGCACACGGCTCTGACAGGTGAATGTGCCCGTGGCCCGTGGGTCGTCGACCGATCCATCGCCGGCCACCGTGCGGTGCGGACGGCTGGCTCTCCCGTGTCTCGGCAAGCCACTTACTCCAGCGCTGCCCAGGCTCGTTTACCCGTAGCCAGCCTCTTGTTGCGTTGCAGTTGCAGCAGGTCGTCTCTGCTTTGGGTGGGGATAGCCGGGACAGTACATTCCAACCCCACAGTACATTCTGGATGGACAGTCCCGGTCTGCCGGCCGGCTGTGCGCAAGGAAAAACCGCGGCCAGTCCCGGCCCCCATGTGGCTCCATGAGGTACACTAACCGCTACGCGATCCACTCATGCAGCATCTCCCTCCACCACCAGGTCCTAATCATGCGCCATTAAGGGCGTAAACCGAACCATCAACTGCAAATTTGACTTGCTTGTTCGTGCGAGCAAGCCTGCTAGTAGCTATAGCTCTGGGAGACTGGGACTGGGATCGACAAGTCGACAAGGCCAAAGAGATGGAGATCGAGCCGGCCGAGGTTCACAGCGAGAAGCTATAGCTCGCCTGCCTGGATTGCGTTTCGTCCTGCTCTGTGCTGTCTAGCCGTAACCCGCAAGCACGCGAGTTAATACTGGCGGATCCGCCGATCCATCGGCCTCGCACGACGAGAATAGATTGCTTGCACGGCCTCCGGCGGCCGTGCTATGATTGGGGGCCAAGCACTGTTACGGCTCGTGTACCGTGTCCCTGTGATGCGATATCAACGCCGCGCGCTAGCTGCTCGGATCGACCCAGCGACGTACTGGCACGGTGGACAGGGATCCACTCAATGTCATGATCCAACTGGAACTGGTATGTGTGTTTATACATACTGTACATTGTACTGTACCATTCTCTCTGGCTGGATATATAGCACTTGGTGATGATATACTGAATCTGAATGCAAAGTTGTTGCATTGGTGCAGAACTGTATGTAGTGTATTCTGGGTATACGGACAGACCACTAACCAATGATTTCTGTCTTTCAGAAGAGAAGGGAAAGAAAGAGATGAAGCCGAGTTCTGATGAGCATCAGCAGCCATCTATTCTGACGAGTACCAGTCATTGGCATTCAGAAATACAAGCAAAAAACCCTACAAGCAATTCGCTGAACTACACAAAACGGTGATGATTATAGGCTTACAGCGATAGAAAAACCGTGATATGTACGCACTGATTGAATTGGTAATCCTGGGACAGATCAGCGCGAAAGGGAAGTGTTCGTGCAGTCGACAGAAAAGTTGAATGTTCTGTTCCGGGTACCCAAGGACGCGCCAACAACAGTACAGCCAAGGAGATTTCAGTCCGTTCATACAGCTAAAACATCGCCGAACGGTCGACGATGCACTACATTGTCAGGCACACACGGAATGAATTATCCTAAGCAAACTTATTTTCCAGGTTTTAAGTTGAAACAACATTTTTTATCAATTTTTTGAAGAGCTCAGTGGGGAGAAGCCCCCCGCCCCCCCTGATACTTTTTTTTTTTTATCAATTCAGCACGCCTAAGTTGCAACAGCTAGGCCCTCCTTCAAATTTGTTGTTTTGACACAAACCGAAGATGGATATATTATTAGTATAATAAATACAAATTAATTAATAAAATAAATTCACAGCACATGGATTGGCGACAGGCGACGAATCTACACAGGAGTGATATACTAACTTCATTGATTGTCTGACAAGCAGCAGAGTACATACGATGTTGTTCGTTCAGTCGTGCTGTCGTCAGGTCGGGAAAGCCCGGTGTACTTTCTCTATATACGATCACTTGACCAATGATTCGTGCATTATTGATTGATCGATGTGCCACAAACGTTGTCGGTATACGTACTCCTGTAGTGGTTGTTCTCTTCTTTATTTAGTCACTTACACTACTGTACGGGTTCTGCACTTCTGCTTGTGATAGAAAAATGGTAGTACAAATCGCATAAGAAAGATTTTTAAAAGATGACTGCTTTCAAGAATCTGTCTTTGCAATCGGTAGATTTAAAAAGAGTAAAATGCATGAATAGGCCATTAACTTGTGAGGCTGTATCGATTTGGGCCATCAACTTCGAAAGTTTAATTTTAGTTCCAAAAACTTTACTTGTGGCGCCAATAGGTCATATCTCTTTGTTTCATGTTTTTCGCCTACGTGTACAGTGTCTTTTTAGCAAAATACCCCCTCCAATCCTTCGTCCTCTCATTCCCAATCCTGTTTTCAACCTATGGTTAGTTGCAGCCCCACGTTGCGCGGCTGGACACCAGCCCAGCCGCGGAGCAGCTCCACGGCCTTCCTGAACACCTGCTCCGGGAGGGACGCCAACATGTTTGGCGGCAGCGCGGCCATCATGCGCTCCAGGCCGGGTGGCCGAGTGACGACAGCGATGGCGGCGTCGTTGCCCCTTCCCCCGCGCGTAGCTCTCCGGCGACGACGGCCACAATGCTGGTGACCATGGCATCAACAACATCGCGGCGAAGTGCGGCCCTTGGGTGCTCGATGAAATGCCCAGAAGAGTGTAGTGTGGTGGTAAGCCTACTAAATGAGAGGACGAAGGATTTGAGAGGGCATTTTGATAAAAGAGCGTTGTCCACGTAGGAGAAAAATATGAGTTGAAAGGGTATGGCCTATTGGTGCACCACAAGTAAAGTTTTTGAACCTAAAAATGCACTTTTGAAGTTGATGACCCAAATCGACACGGCCGCACAAGTTATTGGCTATTCATGCATTTTACTCATTTAAAAATATGACTATTAAGTTTTCCAAAAAAAAAGTGTTGGTGTAACCATCTTATTAGAGTTTGCAGTGACCATATAGAGGGTTGTAGCAAGAGTAACGGCAGATCAGATCTACCTGATGGATGGATCGATTCAGCAACAGTGTTTCTTCTGACGCTGTTACACTACAGAGCACACATGCACAGAGATGGAGGCATAGTAGCTGATAGCTCAGTCGTCCACAGTCTCGATCACTGGTGGTTGTTTCCATGATTTTGTTCTCTCGCCTAGCTGTGACTGCGAGTGGCTAGTACATCACTACTAGCTTGCTTAAGCTACACTCCTCTTCCTCTCAGTGCGTGCTTTGACTGTTTTTGCACGCAGACGACGCAGCTAGCTAGCCTGAACAGTCACGGCTGGGCCTTATACATGCATTCTAATCGATTGCTCCGTGGGGAGGAAAAATGGCCAGGCAACGCAGTAATGCAGGCCGGGATGGATGATGATGAGTGGCTACAAGCTGCTCCTAGAGCTAGCGCAATGGTTGAACAACCACAGGCATTGATTGGACGTACGTGCATGGACGATGTCACGATGAATTGGTTGGATCGAGCCAACAGGACAAAGGCGATGCGCTGGCATTCGTGCACGCAGTCAGACGATATGCACGGAGGCGGCAGGTACAGTGCAGTGCGTGGGCGCACAAGCAACAAACCTGGCCTATGGATATTCATTTGTTGCCTAGCGTTGCACTGGCACGACAGATTAGGATGTGGAGGATGGAGGAATAACTTGTGCATGATATAATGATCGATATTGTCTGCAATATATATGTAGGCATCATCGTAGCATCATGCAGGTGCGAAAAATTCGATTGGTAGTCCACAGTCAGCGTCGCCGTCGCTCTTCTATATGCTTGGCAATCTACACATGAGTCCTACCTAGCTAGCTGGGTGAATGGGTGGTATAGACTACTAATTAAAATTCGTGATTGCTATGGTACTCCTAAATAATCATTTATTTTGATCGGACGGTTATAATCACCTATTAACTCCTCTGAAAGTGACGTGTCTTCTTGTATAGCTATATGACACATGAGATCCCCAAAATGCTCAGCAAAGCAGAGTCTCCAACTTTGTCAACGTATTAACCAGCACCTCTTCTACCGAATCCTTGCACAGTTTTCAAGTTGCTGGTAATGGAGAAAAATAATTAGGGCACTCACAATGCAGACTCTACCATAGAGTCTAAGACTATTTATTACCTTGAGTAATGTGGACTTGGAGTCCAAATAAGACTTATTTATAGAAGAGAGTGGGAGAGAGTCTATAAATAAGACTTATTTATAGAAGAGAGTGGCGCCACATAGAGTCTATAAATAAGATTCAGTAGAGTCTCCCTCTCTCCCTCTCTCTTCTATAAATATGCTGCCACATCAGCGCCACATCAGCAAAGTGCAATAAATATGGTGGTAATAAATAAGGTTAGACTCTATGGTAGAGTCTGCATTGTGAGTGCCCTTATGCACAACTGGTAGTAGGGGCAATCTTACATGACCTCAAGATTGACACAGCACGTGGATTTCATAAAGTGGGGACTTGAAGTCGTGCATCTAGATCAACTCTGGACCAAATCGTAGTAGACGGTTGTGCTTAGACTTACAAGATGGTGAGTAGACCGCTAATTTTGGTTCCCAAGCGGAGCTATCAAAGCCGCACCGCAGCAACAAAACAAGAATTTCAGCAAGGAGAGTGAGGAAAGCGACAACAGTAGGGGTGCCGGCCACCGCCAACAGGAAGGAGTTTATATAGGAGGCAAGGAGCCCACAGGACCCTTCACATTCCCAAACGGACACGACCAACAGGCAGTTAACGGTCACCTCGGCCTCAAAAGGCGCGTCAATTTGTCCAAAAGTAGGTTGTGTGCCGCCGGAGCCTAGTTTTTGAACCGGACCGGTGTTCGAACCGGCGAGGCCGTCGGTTCAATGGTTCATTGGTCCAACCGTTTAGAACCGTTTGAACCGCCGGTCCGATAATAATGAACCGTTTTATCGAACCGGCCACAAATATTTTGAACCGGTGTGTATATATATATCATTTAATTAATATTTGACATTAAAAATTTAAAAAAATCCAACAACACAATTTAATTGTACTCCCCGATGGGCTCACACAACATGATATGTAGGTGCTCTAGAGTTATTTTAGTGGGCATGTTAAAAAAATATGTATAAATAAATATGGAGCACTTACAAATTAATTGAAACAAAAATGACTAGAATAGCAATTCAAATATTCACTGTTGGAAAACAACCTTGAATGCTAAAATAGATTACACTATTGCGAAGAGCTCATTGAGATATTCAAAAAAGATATATTATTTGTCTTATTTGGAACTTATTTGAAAAAAGTTATCAAACTTCAAAACTATAAAAGACACGTAATATTTTTTTTTTTTGACAAGCTAAAAGACACGTAATATGAACGCTACCACTCCGTCCCTTTTTACTTGACGCTTGATAAACGTGCCCGTGAGAGCAGCACACTTCCCGAGCGACCTCTATTAAGGGACAGAGTGGTACTAATATAGTATAGTGCTACCAAAAAGGTCAAAGAGCCAGGAGCACAAACAGTCCACCACGCATGCACCGTTCAAATTCCAAAGTACTACTCCACCGTACCGCATACAGCAGCCATGCGGGCCCACAAGTGGCAAAAAAAGGGCGCTCCTCAACCCGGATAGTACCACGCGTCCGCACAGAGCACAAATAAACCTGCAGTACAAATCAAACCGGGCGGTTCATTTGGAACCGCCGGTTCACCGGCTCGATTAAAAACCGGCGGGTTTGACCGGTTTTTCCTGGCCCGATTGCGGGGATGATCTTTTAAGTGAACCGGACCGGTGTAGCCTCTGGTTCGGTCTTTTAGCGGTCGAACCGCCGGTCCGGTCCGGTTCGAAAAACTAGGCGCCGGAGTAATCAGAGGTCCAATGCAAAACGCGCTAGGGGAAGGGAATACCCAACATCTCCACCATCACCAGAGAAGTTGAGGTCAAAGGCCCATGTTCGCCTTGCTCCTTAGCCCTCAAGGGGAAACTGTTGGGATATGGTCCCAGCAGATGGTAGAGGTATTCCTTGAGCTCTTTCCAAGATTAACAACTCACCCTCATTACTGAGTTTCCACACAGGACGGTGGAGATTATCGAAGAACAAGTGGAGGTCCTGGCTCCCGTCTGTCGAGCACCGCAACATCGTAGCCTTCCTTTCGGGCGGAGGTTCTCCAGGTGGAGACACTGGGAGAGCCCCTGGCGAAAGAGAGGAGCCAGCATCCTGAGGAGCAGGCGGAGCTTCACCCCAGTTCCATAGAGATTAACAAACTTATTTGATATGCAGATACTATTGAAGGTAATAGTGGAAGTGTCTGCGATGCACACAGAGACCTTGGGCATCGGTCCTAGGGCATCGGCATTCCGTCGCCCAAAGTCCCGGCGGAGATTCCGGGGCCCCTCCCATGGAGAGCAGAGGCCCCTGGCTGGCTCTAAATGGGTGGCCATACAACAAGCTCCGAGTGAAAAGCGAAGGTCCTGGAGAGGAGGCGAACCGTGGCACGCCTCCTCAACATGAACCCGGAAGCTTTTGGGCCAGGTGCTAGGCCCAATAGCGGAGGCGGCGCAAGAGGGGAGAGGACCGTAGTGTCCCCAAGGTGCAGTAGAGTATCTCAAAAATATTCTGAGGATAAAAGTGTAAAGTAGCATTCTCCGTATTCAAGGGATATAAATAGGGAGCATTGAATGCCATCCAACAGGGTGGGTGAATTCATTAATACAAGCTCATTTTACACTTTGTGTCCACCACACTTAGTCATTTCCTACTTCTTCACTCCCCTGAGGCACTGCCCGGGCGGAGGCCATTCACCCTGTTGGACTAAGAGTTTAACACCATCTGCTCAAGCATAGTCAAATACTAAGCACTACATATCTATACATGAACATCGTGTTCCATCTAAAGATCATCAATCTATGCACCAAGCATAAGGGGTGATTTCATCATAGACTGTACAAGAAAAAACAATCACAATCCAGACTAAAATGATCACATGTACACTGCACCTGCACTAATTTATCAAACACACTGAGATAATCTTGTGCACACATGTTAGCCTAGTATAATTCATTAGGACTCAATATTGCCAAACATGTATGCATAATCAAAGAACTGACAAAAATAGAATATATCATCCATATGGCCCACCGCTCGAGATAGTAAAGCCGATAACCAAAACACCATTTCCAATAACTTGGGCGGTTTTGCATCATTGCCTAAGCAGAAACACTTCCCTTTCTCAAACATAAGATTTTGCAAACCAACTAACAGATTTGGAGCCTCTAAATCATGCATGTGATTAGTATCTAAAAAATAAACATGATTAGTGGTAGGGCACCCTATGCCGACGTGGTTGCTGCCAATTCGAATGTTGCTTAGGATATTGCTGATCCTTGTGACATATCCACCAATAGGTCAGTTATATCTGCACTAGCAATGTAGGCTATGTAGCTAGCTCCTATTATTGTTCCATCCATAGCCACAGGTTTAGAAAGTTGTCCTTTTGCACCAGTCAGAAAATTAGTAATAACTAGACCCATAATCGATATTTTTTGAGGTTCTAATGGCTGCAGCAACTGCTGCTCCTGCTCGTGCTGGTGCCTCTCCTACACATCCTACAACTTTTTTTTGAGAGAAAAGGGTATCCCCTGCTTTTGTATTACCAAAAGCAACATAAGTCTTTAACAGTTCTAGGTCTTTTGGCCAAAGGCCCGCCCCTAGAGGCAAACGCAACTAGTAAACACATTATTACATCCCGCAACTTCTTTTGTAAACTTTTCTATCGCCACTCCAACCATTGCTGGTGCAGGCTCTACTAGAGCTCCTGCGGCTCCTGCCGTCGCCGCTACTGTGTTGTTGCTAGTGTTGCGCCTGCCACTCCTACTGCTGCTGCGACTGCGACTGCTGAAGTTGGTTGTGCCTCTCCACAAGCTTCTTCCGCTCAACCTCCAGATCACTATTAACAGACTCAATTTCCTTCTGCTGATGAAGTTGTAGTAGCTGATGATGATGATAATAGATGTTAAAGCCTTTGGATGCTCCATACAGGCATGCCTCACGTATCCAATTTTGTCCATAGAATAGTTTGTCTCTAGATGTGCTTCACCATTGCGTCTAAAGTCAATGAGTCCCACCATAGTTTGAGGGTAACGCACACCAGACTCAAGAAACCCCTCCAAGGTCTTTGGGGTTGGACTCTGTTTAAATCGAAGAATGGCATGCAAGTGTATGTTTTCCATTGCCTTCTCAATCCAGCCACTCACATCGGGAGCGAGGCCAATGTCACTTATGATGTTTCCATATGTTGTTGGCTCAGTTAACTCCATGACCTTCAAGTGTTTATACATCTTCACGTATAATGCATTCTTTGAATCATCTTCTTCATGGGAAGCATGGCTTAAGACAAGAGGACAAACTATCTTCTTCTTCGTTAGGACGTAGAGGATGGAGGAATAACTTGTGCATGATAATGATAATGTCTACAATATATGTAGGCATCATAGCATCATGCAGGTGAAAAAAATCGATTGGTGTAGTCCAGCATCAGCGTCGCCGTCGCTCTTTTATATGCTTGCATTGACAATCTGCTCATCACGAGGCCAATAATAGCTGGGTGATACATAATTACATGGTAGTAGTAAACTAAAATTATCCTTTCCATGTAGGATTTGTCAATACACAACATTTTTCTGATGATCTTGCACTAAGACTAAAAGGGATGTCTTTGTAGCTATGACACACACACTAGATCCCCAATGCTTAGCAAAGCATATAGTAATCAGCACCTCTCTTACCGAATCCATGCAGGTTGCTAGAAATATGCGAACAAAATAATTCAAATTTTTTGGTAGTATGGCAATCTTACAAAACCTCTAAAAATGCACGCACCACGTGGATTCCATATATAGTTTGGACCTAAAGTCCTGAGTCTATACTTTGAACCAAATCGCAGTAGACGGTTGTGCTTAATTAGACTTAAAGATTATGTTGAGTACCAAATCGCAGTAGAGGGTTGTGCTTAATTAGACTTAAAGATTATGTTGAGTACCAAATCGCAGTATGTAATTTGCAGCACTACATGCTCTAGGTTTCTAGCTTGCCCAAATGGGCAGCACACGTATACATTTGTTTATAAGAGCAACTTAGTAGGGGCCCTATTTGAGCCCCCATAGCTATATTTGAAGGCTCATGGCAAAAAACTTGCTTCAACAGAACCCCTAATAGGGCCCCGAAATTTGTTGGGTCAACAAAAATCACCCCACACCCAACAAATTTGTTGGGCCAATAGGTTGTTGACGGTATTTAACGTTAATTTTTTTTATCATCAACTTCCGCATGAAATGATACAAAAGGAATTAGAAACACTAGATGTAGGATTTGATTCTAACAAGTTCCACGTGTTTGATGTTTTCATTTGTCTTGCAGGTTTTCATAGGTTTTCACTGAATAAAAGTGTCTTATATGATGGATTAGAGTGCACCATTGCGAAGATCTCGCTGAGACGATCGAAACAGCATACATATTACTTGCCACGTTTGGAGTCCAAAACCAAAAGTTATAAACCAAGACCATTACTATGAATTCCAAGGATCTAGAAGATACCAGAGAACTCCACGCCGGCGTGCGGCACCACATGTCAACCAAATTAGCCTAGTTTTTGGACCCTTTCTCCACCGACCTAAGGGATCCTCAGAATCATATCTAACCATTGATTTAAGTCGGTTTTAGGTCGGTTTGATCCAACGGCTTAGATTCATCCCTCTGGGCTATAAATAGAGGGGCAGACCTCACCCCTGAAACCCTAGAATTTATTATTCATCTCATCTCATTGATTAGAGAGGGGTCCCAATGTGAGGAACTCTCTCTCTCTCTTCAATGTAGATCTAGGGTTAGACTTTCCAATGTAATAGATTAGATCTAGTTGAGAGTTAGGGAGAACGGAGCTGCGCTCCGGTTCTAGAAAGTCTTCAGAGTTTGGTATGTCTTTGTATATTTACTTTACAAGACTTATGCTTTAGTATAATTATCTTCTCTATTTACTTTTATGCCTTTCATTTATATATGGTTAGTATAGTTGTTATGTTTTGCATAGGATCTCTGCTCGCATCGAGTGCTCTAGTTATCATATGTGATTAGAGTAGTAATTAATATTGTAGACATGGTGTCTAGACTAGAGGTTACTTGAGATTGCACCCAATCCCACGAATAGTTTGTGGTAGCCCTAGGTGGTGACAGCCCTAACGGCCGACGTATTCCACCACGTTCGGGTTGGTGTTTGTAGGACCTTAGTCAGAGCTTCCTAGCCCCCTTCTCATCCCTTTATGTGGCTAGTGTTATGATGCCCCGAAGTGTTATTGTGTGATTGCTATATCTACCCATTCTTCAGTTACCTTAGAACCAAAGCAATAGAGAAGTAGTTAGCAACATCTGTCTCTACCGTTGTCCTCTTGATTAGCTAAGCTATTCATTTATCATAGTATCCTTTTAGACATGTTATTATTTTGTGCTTTATACTATTATCTTATTTATCATTTATCACTTACCCCTCTTTAGTCCAGTTGGTTTACTAAGTTAGCAAATACATGATTCTGAGTTATCAGAATTCTTTAGCCAAAGCTTCCTTATGGATACGATACTCTAGAATGCTCTCCTTAGGAAAAGCTACAATGATGTTCTGTGCACTTGCAGAATCCTTCTTATTCTTTTAGCACTTAACAAACATCAACACAGGCCTGACACCATCCACGCGAGCATGCTCCTCCTCCACTCCGTTGCTGCACGCACGGCAACTACTTTGCCTCCGACAGCTTCCTTCGACCAAGCGAAGGAGCGGAGCTCGCTCTCTGTCAAGCCGTCGCGCGAGCTCCGCCCAACCCTGGCGGCCCCTACTCCCCTCCCTCCGGCGAACGTGGCTATTGCGAGCTCCACGTTGGCACCCCGACGGCCCCTCGGCCCCCCCTTCTTTCGGCGAGCGCGGCGTCGCGAGCTCCACCCCGATTGGCCGTGCGAGCTCCCCTTCCTCCGGTGAACGCGCCGCTGCCTTGCTTTGTGCTCCTCTCCGTGAACTTGAGTGACCACCGTGGCCATCCCCCCGCGGCATCCCTTCTCCTCCGCCCGCGCTCTAGCCGCCCGGGGGGAGCAAACCCGGCTCGCCTTTCCTCCACCACGCGAGCCTTGCGCACCGGTTACCATGGCTATCATAGCCTCGGCTGGTCGTGCCTCCCTCCGACCTCCGGTCCCACCTTCGTCCGTCGTGGGATCTGCGAGAGAAAAGGATATGGGGAAGAAAGGTTGTCTCAATGACACATGGGTCCCTCACATCATAGGCTGCTAATGTGGATTGGGGGGGCTTTATTTAGGTGTTGTTGTTGGACTAAAATGATTTTGTTGGCCCAACAAAATTAGAGGAGAGCACCCAAATCTAAAGTAAGGGCCCCGATTTGGGCGCCTTCTTTGCTGCGCTTGCTCTAATGATCTATCAACCCATATATAATTCTGCAAGAGTAGAATCTAATCTAATAATTGATGTAGTTTGAGGATAAATATAGACGTATATATATTATAATAACTAATTATTGATGTAGATATTATTATTTTTTGCTTACCTTTCTGGATTACAAACTTACCAATTGCTCTATATTTATATACACGCTTCATGCATTTATTTTATAAATATAGATGCATGAAGCTCACAGTTTTTTTGAATTTTTTTAGAATTTATTTTTTAAGACGTCTCGAGGAAATTCAATCTTATATTTGATTCAATTTAAGATTGATTGATTTTTTTTGAAAGTGTGAGGCATAGAATTATTTTAGGATGAAGGGAATATATAATTATTCAATAAGTTTTTTTTGAGCATCTAATTGTTCAATAGGGTAACACACGTATGCCGCCACACTACTTTATCAGTATTAGAGTATATACTACCGCCTCTATTCTAAATTATAAGTCGCTCCAAGAATTTTTGAGAGTCAAACAACCTCAAATTTAACCAAAATTATAAAGAGAATTACAAAGAATGTGACATCCTAAATATTATCATTTTGCTATATAAATTTGGTTAAACTGTAGATGCTTTAAGTCTACGAGATTCTTGAAAGAACTTATAATTCTGGGATGGAGGGAGTATAACCTTGGTGCATTGCATTCAAAACCTAGCAAGCAAAAAAAAAAAAGACTTCGGGGCCACTACGTAGCAAAATGTCGATGCTTCCAATGGGAGAGAGAAGGCCAAAACATAGACACAAACGTCGCAGCTTGCGATGCTCGAGGCATGTTCGTTGCTCGATGCTTAGTCCAGTTGCTTGCACGCACAGGAGACAGAAATGGCTACTACGGAGAGAGGAAGGAAAGGCTTCATGATTTGGGTCCCATATACAATAAATCATCGATACTCATACTGCAGACATTCGTCGTTTCTAGCATCCATACGAGCTGGTGTACGGAGATGATTTTTCAACAACATTAACATTTTTTTTTTTTGAGGATTCGGTAGGGGAAACACCCCCCCTGACACCTAATCTTTTTTCATTCATAGGATAGAGAAAAAGTTCTTACAGGTGCACAAGTAGTGCAAAAAGAGGAAATTTTTGGAGCTACACAAGCTCAAAAGAAAAATAAAAAGACATTAAGGGATATTCTCTAACCAAATACTAAGAGGGCCTGCAAGGCTAGGTTTGGCTTTGATGCAGCCAATCTGATCCTTGAAATGTCTACTCCAGTTGGCATAAGTGCAAGGTATATTGTCGAAGATCAGATCATTCCTCATGTTCCAGATCGACCAGCAAGCACTGATTACTACCTCTCTGAAGAACGATGCACCAAAGTCCATCCTAGCTTGAATCATCATGTCTAGGGGAGGCAGGGAGAAATTCCAATCGATGCCAAGGACAATCCAGCAACCTTGACTGAAAGGGCACTCAAAGAACAAGTGCCAGATAGTTTCATCTCCGGTATCGGGGCAGATGGCACAAGAATAAGAAGGCAGGATGCCGATGTCTAGATGAAGAGAGTGTCAGGCATCGGGTAGAAACACTCTGCGGCTGCCGATGTTTCTTCCAAAACAAAACATATATATGATATATGATGCGATGCTTGGAATGTTAAAAACTTATATCGCTAGCATGAGAAGGAAGGAGATGGTACTGTGATCGGGAATCGCACATCCAAGCATCGCTGCTACACTGTGGTACTCAAGAGTTTGATGCATCGGTGCGTTGTGCACAGTGTTGGTGCAACGGTACCAGATCTCCCCGGGATCATTAGCCATACCGTAACCGTGCCAGCAATGCAGCGACGTGACAGTCTCCATTTTTCTTAGAACCGAATCAACAGAGACAAGCGAGCGCGACAGACCGGCGCTTTGCAGCAGGATCATCATCACGAGCGCGTTGACAAAACTTCGCGGACACATGGACATGCCACGTCCGAGGTCCGACCTCGAGTCTGGAGCCCAGCCTGGGGCCGTACATGCCGGAGCCGGCGACGGGCGCTGGGTGCCCATGGGATTGGCCGTGTGTTTGGCGACGGCGGCACGAACCGCCGACCATGCCTGGTGAGGAAGTACGGAGTACTGGTGCCGGGTGGTGCGGACGACGCGCCCCGCGGACCACGCTAGCTAGGGTCGGGTCTCCGCTCTCCGGGCCCCGGCGATCACATGGCCTGGGTCCGTGCAGTCGCGTCTCCGGCCCTGCCGCCTTCAAGGCGCGATGGCGATGTTCTTTTTTGTTTGTTTCATTGTTTGGGGCACCGCTCAATCGCGGTCGCTCTCGCCGTGTGTCGTGCCACTGTGCAACTGCAAGAGTATCCCGTACCTGAGGTAGCAGACAACGGCTCTGATGATGTTTCCGTTTAGAATCGTATCCTTTTTTAAAACAAAAACGACAAACTGTCAAACTCAAAGCTTTAATTATCTCTGCTTCATAGTTTTGAAGTTGCAAAACTGAAAATCGAAAAACGCACAAACAGCCGATGGTTCCTCTCTGCATGCTTCCTAAATAAAAATAAATGATATGGCCCAGCCCAGGCAATCAGTAGCCCAATAGAAACCCACTAAGCCCAAGAGGCCCTCTGGTGGAAGCTTTTGCGTGAACCCAAATCCATTCTTGCGAATCATCACCCAATTCTAACGGGAAAAAAGTATACTCTTCCTCCCCTCAACTTTCACTAAAGTCCATTTTCCTCGGCTTCAAAACCGAGAAATCATCTCCCCTCAACTTTTCAAACATACATTTTACCTCCCGGAGCGATTTTGAAGGTGGTTTTGCTTAGTTGTCTTATTTTTTTTTTCTTAGTTGTCTTAGCAGATGTCATAGACCATTAGAGAATTGAGATTCTGAATCAGTTGAATTAATGTCCTTTTGCACTATATCACCAACAGCCCGCATTTGTTTTCTTAACTTCTCTTTGGCTGCAACTGCTGCTCTTGCTCCTGTTGCTGCTGCTCCTACATGCAGCTATTGTCACTAATGGGAAACGTCCATCCAAACAGTACCCTGAATCATGGAGGACAATGGACCATTAAACTAGAGTGTATGTGCTCTGCCTCGCTCGATCAAAGCGCATGAGGTATTTTCCGGTGTCCCACGCACATTTTTCCCCATAAGAGACCTTGCGTCTGCAATGGGCTTGATTACTCCATGAATGTCTTACGCATTTCTACGTCATCAATAAAAAAGCATTTTTGATATAATCCTACAAAAAACATGACATTTAAATAAGTTAATAACAATACCACTAAGAGCATCTTCAAGACTTTGCCAAATTCTAATTGAAAAATCTTGTGATTTGCCGACTCTTAAAAGTATATGTAAGTAAAAAACACTTCATCTCCAACAGTTTGACATATTTCACTCCCAAAAATTTTAACTATTTAAATACAATAAAGGAAAAAGATAAAGAAAAATACTTTTGTAAAGTGAACATAAAACTTTTTGCAAATTAACCAAGCCCATATCCAAAAACTCTTGCACTTTTGCATCTAGACGATTGGACCCAACAAAGAATTTCTATTTGAATTTCTTTCCTTTCTCATTCTATTTGAGTTTCATGGACACGGAGGCCAGCTCATCACGCTTCACCGCCGCGGACAGGATGGCAGCGAGCTTGGCTGTGAATCCCGCGGACAGCACACGACGCTTGCACGCGCC